>MJUU01064823.1:118125-144545 GCA_002080025.1 Modiolus philippinarum
AAGCCCATCTCGGAGTTATAGCCCTTTTTCCGTTAAATTTTCAAAATTTTTGCATTTTTTATTTTTTATTTCAAAAAGTGTAACAGATAGAAGTCAAATGTAAATTGCAAAAATGTTCAGCCTATAAAGATCTACCTACCCTGACATTTTGAAGAAAATCCATAAACCCTTGTAGGAGTTATTGCCCTTTTTTCACCGAATTTTTTAAATTTTCGTATTTTTCATCTATTATTTCCAAAACTATAGAAGATGAAGGTTATGTGTAAATTGATGAAATGTTTGCCATGCTGTGGCAACTTCAAAACTGATGTTGAAAATTGTTCCTTGACCGCTATTTTCAATTTGGCCGCCAAAAAAGGCGGGAAAATTCAACATTGTCCGATTTCAATGAAACTTGGTTTCCAAATAGACCTTGATGTTGCGAGTTCAAAAACGGTGTTGAAAATTATTCCTTGACCGCCATTTTCAAAATGGCCGCCAAAAAAGGCGGGAAAATTCAACATTGTCCGATTTCAATGAAATTTGGTTTTCAAGTAGATATTGATGTTGTTACTTTAAAACCGAAGTTGAAAATTGTTCGTTGACCGCCATTTTCAAAATGGCCGCCAAAAAAAGGCGGGAAAATTCAATATTGTCTGATTTCAATGAAATTTGGTTTCCAAATAGATCTTGATGTTGCGAGTTCAAAACCGGTGTTGAAAATTGTTCCTTGACCACCAATTTAAAAATGGCTGCCAAAAAAGGCGGGAAAATTCAACATTGTCCAATTTCAATGACATTTTGTTTCCAAATAGATCTTGATGTTGTGAGTTCAAAACTGATGTTGAAAATTGTTCCTTGACCGCCATTTTCAAAATGGCCACCAAAAAAGGCGGGAAAATTCAACATTGTCCGATTTCAATGAAATTTGATTTCCAAATAGATATTGATGTTGCGACTTCAAAACTGATGTTGAAAATTGTTTGTTGACTGCCATTTTATTTTTTAGATTTTAATTTGAGTGTATATAGTTTATAGTCAAATCTACCTTGATGAGGGTGCACCTTAAGTAAAGGTGGTACTTCCAGACAACAACAACAATGGCTGCCAAAAAAGGTGAGAAAATTCAACATTGTCCGATTTCAATGAAATTTGGTTTCCAAATAGATCTTGATGTTGCGAGTTCAAAACTGGTGTTGAAAATTGTTTTTTGACTGCCATTTACAAAATGACGTCTCGACTTCAAAACTGGTGTCAAAAGTGGTCCTTAGCAAGACCGTTTTTTTATAAAAAAAATCCCAACAAAAAAATATAATAAAACATGATCAGACTTCAAGATATTGGAGGTGTTCGACCTACGAAAGTTTGAGAAACTGAAGATCAACTGTATAACTTACATTGTTACCTTGATTGTGGCAACTGAAAACCAGGTGAGCGATACAGACTCCTGGGAGCCTCTAATTTTTATATTCCTACCTCATCCAAGATGGCTGCCAGTGGAGAACATAGTTTAACATACCATCCTAAAGGACAATGCATTCATAACATAGTTTTTGTGTTGCCTGCACACGTAGTGTGTGGCGACATATAGGGATCAATTTAGTCATCTTGCGGCGTTGTTGTTGTCTTCCCACTTTTTTTGTAACACTGTTCTCAGCAACTACATATCACAGCCACTTGATATTTTGTATGTGACTTTAGTATGAGGTTCTGTATTGTGCTTATCAAATTCAGGTCTGTCGGACACCTACTTCCTGTTTACGGACTTGGAATATTTTCAACATGTACTGTCAATGGTAAAAGTTTTTGTAACACTTTTCTCAGAAACTATAAATCACAGCCACTTGAAATTTGGTATGTGACTTTGGTATGAGGTTCTGTTTTGCCCTTTTCAAATTCAGGTCTGTCTGACGTCTACTTCCTGTTTACTGACTTTGAATATTACTGTCAAGGGTAAAAATTTTCGTAACACTTTTCTCAGCAGTTTCAAATCACGGCCACTTTTTGTATGTGACTTAATATAGGTTCCATATTGCGCTTATCGAATTCAGGTGTGAAATTTTAATTTTACAAATGTTAGAGGTTAACCGAGTCAAAAATGGCTCTTCTCTAGTGCAGGCGACACAAGTGTTCCATGGAACACCCATCAATTTTATTTGTAACTGATGTATCATTCTAAGATTGAGAGAGGACAATCTAAGTTGTGATAACTTGTGTCCAATCCCTTTTGTAAAATTATTTACAAATAAACTATGTTTAAACTAAGATGGTCCTTCTTTTAAAGTTTTGACTTTTAGTTTGCCTACTCACATTGGAAAGCTCAAGATGGCTGTTACCAAGGATCTTAGTTTTATATTTTTATTGGAAAAGCACCAAAATCAGAAATGGGTACACTGATGGTCCTCTACTGTTATCACACCTAATGGAAAATAGTTGCTCTATTTTGATAACATTCCATGAATAAAACCAGTAGCCAGCTGTGTAATACAGGCTCATGTGAGCCTTTGGTTATGTTTGTAACTCATCCAAGATGGTCAGCAGCTGGGAACATAGTTAAACATGCGACCCATTTTAAATGCGCACAGAACCCTAGTAGAAATGCATTCAAAGATCAGTGAAAACACAGAGCAAATTGGAACCAAATTTGGTCACAATAGCCCTTGGATGGTCCCCTTCAAAGTTTATGATTTTTATCCTAGTACCTCATCCAAAATGGCTGCCAGTTGGTAACATAGTTTTACATAGGACCCTATGGGTAATACTTTCTAAGATCTTCTCTGAAATTGCGTCAACAATTGCAATTATATTTTAATCATTGTAGTCTTTGGATGACGCTCTTCAAAGTTTGGTATTTTTATGTTCTTCCACCAGCTGGGAACATAGTTCAGTTTAGGACCCTGACATGGAAAATGCATTCAAATTTCTTTTCATCTAAAACCATTTAATTAATTTTAATTGAACTTGATAATGAAAGTCCTGAGGTTATCCTTTTCAAAGTTTTGGATTGTTATGTTCCTACCTTATCCAAGATGGTCACCAGCCGAGAACATAGTTTAAAAAGGACCCTATGAGATAAATGCATTCAGAGGTCTTCTCGGAAACCACAACACCAGTTGCAACCAAACTTGTTGACAATATTTGGTTGGCCAAATTTAAAATTGTGTTAATAATGTTCATACCTCATCCAAGATGAAGCTTGTGGCAGTATAATTATACCCCTGCAAACAAAGTTTGGGGTATATAGGAATCACCCTTTCTGTCTGTCCATCTGTCTATCCATCTGTCCACACTTCTTGTAAGCGCAACTCTTCATAAACAACATTTGATGCAACTTTACACAAAGGAAGGACACTATATGGAGATGTGCATAAAGGAATATAAATATTGTTTGAAACCAGGAAGGGAAGATAATTTGACTTTGACTTTTCATAGATTCCCTCTGTATTGGTAACCTCATAAGCACAACTCCTCTTAAAGGATTTTGATGAAACTTTACACAAAGGAAGGACACTGTATGGAGATGTGTATAAAGGAATATAATTTTTGTCCGAAATTAGAAAGGATCAGAAAGGGGAGATAATTTGACTTCGACTTTTTCGAAAATTCCCTATGTATGTGTTACCTCATAAAGGCAATTCCTCTTAAACCAATTGAAGGATTTTGATGAAACTTTACACGAAGGAAGGACAGTATATGGAGATGTTGTGCATGGTGGAATGTAATTATTGTCAGAAACCAGGAAAGGGAGATAATTTAACTTTGACTTTTTGTAGATTCCCTATGTATTGGTTACCTCGTAATCACAACTCCTTTGAAACCACTGACAGGATTTTGATGAAACTTGACTCAAAGAAAGGAAGCTATATTGAGATTTGCATGAAGGAATACAATTATTATGGGAAACCAGGAAGGAGAGGTAATTTGACTTTGACTTTTCATAGATTCCCTATATACGGGTTACCTCGTAAGCGCAACTCCTCTTCAACCACTTAAGGATTTGATGAAACTTTACACGAAGGACACTATAAGGAGATGTGCATTAAGGAACATAATTATTGTAGGAAACCAGGAAAGGGAGATAACTTTGACTTTTTGTAGATTTCCTATGTATGGGTTAACTCGTAAGTGCAACTTCTCTTAAACCACTGAAAGGATTTTGATGAAACTTTACACAAAGGAAGGACACTATATGGAGATGTGCATGAAGGAATATGATTATTGTAGGAAACCAGGAAGGGGAGGTAATTTGACTGGGACTTTCGTTGATTCCTTCTGCAATGATTCAAGGCTTAGATATTGTGACATCAAGCTGGGGGAAACACTTTTCATTGTATTCCTCTAGAAAAGTTGTTTTCAAAGTGTTGTAAATTTCTCTAATGCTTATGATTTTTGAGTAAAATGTCAAAGAGGCAAAAAAGGGTGTCAGAATTTTATTTTTGTCTGATATTGACAGAGTATTCATTGGCATCCTTACTAAAAGTTCTTTCTTGAAGATTATATAATTGTGTCAATTCTTGTATTGTGTTCATACTTGTATTGTGTCCACATCTACATTGTGACCACACCACTTAAATTTGCACTTGCCATATATCGATTCAGGGTTCAATGAGCGGGGGTATATTTTAACATTAGACTACTGCTTCTCTGATCATCAAAAAGCCATGGTCAAGGTGAGTGATAGTCTCTTGAGATCCTTTTGTTTGTTTTTATTGTCTAAATTAAATCCTTAGATGCTTGATCATTAAAAACCTCTAAGTCATGTGCCTTGACAAAGTATGTATTTTTAAAGTTTGTAGTTTCAGAATCAGACTTAATTGATGTTATGTACTGTCATAGTAATATTTCTTGGTTAACTGAAACCACGAAATTTAAAACCAAACGAAGTACAAATTTTTACATAATAGAAACACCATCAAACCACAGTCATACACCCTCACAGCGAAAATTTTGTTTTGCAAAACTACGAAAATTTACATCCATGAATAAACGTGCTTTCACAGTATTTCAAATCATATTTTGATGTGGTTTGTTCTGCTAATCTTTGTATATAAGGATTTGCACTTGGATGTTTTGGAAAATGTGATATACCACTTCTCCTTAAAATGACATTTACTGTCTGCAAACATACATGTACATGTAGTTAGAATGTAGCACTCTATATCGTCGAGGATTTCTTGTTATACTCTTTGTTAAGTTGCAAAAACCACTTCTTCTTGCAATGTCAATTTGGTTTTTGGCCTCATAGATTTTTTCCGTTTCTTATCTTGTATAGCCTCCAGGACGAATAGGGGAGACAAAAAGCAGGAACCCACCTTAAGATTACTGTGCCCAAGTTGGGTTCAACTTTCCTCACAATTTTGAGAGATCTTTGATATTTTTCCCAAAGAGTTCAATGTTAAATTATTCCTTGCTGGTGGCCATCTTGGATAAAGGACAACATGAAAAGCACCTTTTTGTAGGGGAACACTAAGGACTATTGTGGCCAAGTTTGCTTCCAATTGGCCATATAGTTTCAAGAGAAGAGAAGATATTTTAATGAAGCTGAGCCTGTATCACTCACTTGGCTTTCTGGTTTCAGCAGATTTTTCTATGTCTTAGGAATTTTTAAAGGCTGCCATAATTGCTGTCATATCCCAATGAAGTGATGAAACATCATAAAGAAGCTTTCATAGAACCTTCTTGTCAATATTTTTTTCAATTTGTATGGCAGTCACCTTAATTTATCAGTTAATCAGAAAATTAATTGATCATGGCAGTCATGATTGACAAGAGGTACTGTGGCCTGAAGAAATCCTCATGTACCGGTAGTGACACAACTGCATGTCACATATCAGGTTGCTGGGTCTACTGGTTCAAACTGTACTGACTGCTTGAGGAAAACTGAATTTGATCTTAAGGTCAAATATTAAACTATGATCCCGGCTGGGGCCATATTTTTTTGCAGATCAAAAAAATTTCTGCAGTCTTTGTTAATGACCTTCCATACATCATTTCTGTAAAGTTTGGTTCAGTTTGTTTCACTAAGTTTAAAGGAGATAGTAAAATTGTGTTTTATCTCATATAGTCCAATGTTTAACTATGTTTGAACCTGGTGGCAACGTTTTTTGGCAGATCGGAAATATTTAGGCAAGTTTAGTGATGGACCTTTAATACACCATTTCTGTAAAGTTTGTATCAATGCTCTTCAGTAGTTTCAGAGGAGATAGTTAAAATGTGCTTTTCCAATAGGATCCAATGTTAAACTATGTTCCAAACTGGAAGCCACGTTTTTTGGTGGATAAAAAAAAATCGGCATTGTATGTGAAGGACCTTCCATACATTATTCTTGTAAAGTTTGGTTTAATTTGCTCCAGTTGTTTGAGAATAGAGTCAAAATGTGTGTTTTCCCATAGGGTCCAATGTGAAACTATGTTCAGCCCTGGAGGCCATGTTTTTTGGTGGATCAGAAAAATTTGTGCAATCTTAGTAAAGGACCTTACAAACATTATTCCTGTCATGTTTGGTTCAAATTGGTCCCGTGGTTTCAGAGGAGATAGTTAAAACGTGCTTTTCCCATAGGGTTCAATGTTTAACTAGGTTCCCCGCTGGAAGCCATGTTTTTTGGCTAATCATTAAAATTTCAGCATTTTAGGTGAAGGACCTTCCATATATCATTTCTGTAAAGTTTGTTTAATTTGCTCTATTCATTTCAGAAAAGATAGTCAAAATGTGTGTTTTCCCATAGGGTTCAATGTGAAAGTATGTTCAGCACTGGTGGCCATGTTTTTTTTTAGCCGATCGGAAAAATTAGGCAATTAAGTAAGGACCTAACAAACATTACTCCTGTAAAGTTTGGTTCAAATTGGCCCAGTGGTTTCATAGGAGAAAGTTAAAATGTATAAAGTTTACGAACGACAAACAACATATGGATGAGTGATGGCAAAAGCTCACATTGCCTTTTAGGCCAGATGAAAGGATGAAGGATGCATAGTGATGGAAAAATCTCACCCTGGCTATAGCAAGGCCAACTAAAAAATTGCTTAATTGATGTCCCCTTATCTTTTGACTTGCATTGTTGTCCCCCTTACATTGCTGTATACAGTCTTCATCTCATTGTTGTCTCCCTTTGTTTTGGTTTTAAAGGTAAATTTTGTCTTTCCACATTAATACCATACTCTCATCTTTGTATGAAACTAAAATCAAAGTCATGCTATCCACAGACGCTAAAGACTGTGCCATACCATTATACAACCCAAAATTTTTTTAGGTCATATAAAGATTATAGATTAACAATAAATTTGATAGAATCTTTTTATTTTGTTCAAACATGATGGTACCTTGAAACATGTACTGAGTAATAAATCTTATACAGAATTAAACTCACAATGAATGACGAGTGTCATTCTATTGTTTGATTCCTTATGTGATGTCTGTATCAAGTGATTTAACTCTTCATTGCACTGCTGATTAAGAAATCTTTTTAGAAGAACATTTTCATTACTCAAGTATTTTGTCAAAATAGACAAGCACTAATTTTATATTTTATTTAGACATGTAGATAAAAATTATATCAAATTTTCTGAATACCCAGATTTTCAGGCAGGATTTCAGACTGGGTACTCAGAAAATTTTGAAAATTTTCTCAGTTTTCTATCTTCTGACAACCTGCTCTTTTAAATATAATAATGAAAAATCTTCTGTAGAAAAAAAATGTTTTATATTCTTTAATAAAATGATATAATGGCTTCCAAAAATATTTCTTAAATGTAAACCTGATCTAATACATGTACATCATGGAATAACAAAAATAATAAAACAAACCCGATGGATGGAATGAAAATCAATAAAATTTACTAGAACTAGAGTTGTCTCCCTTGAACAAGCATAGAACCAGACATAGTAAAAAGTGTTGACTTCCAATCAAAACAAAGAAAATAAAAAGAAAATGAAAATATCACTCATGTTTTTAATATAGGGTCTGTAATTCTCGTCATGCGACAACAAGAAATCACGATAAAATTTGAATATGAAAATGTTTCCAGCCAAAATATGAGGTTATGGGATTATGACGTCCTTGTTGTTTGCTTGAAACATCATATTTTTCTTTTAAAAATGCAACTTCCCGGTACAGAATATGTACCCGGAAGTTCCGAAACTACATGTAGACGAGACTTACAGACCCTATACTGTGAATTATTTAATAAACTCACAATTTTTTTTAATTCAATAGCTTGGGCGGAAAATTTGAGCTGGAAAAACAGTTTGCACTGGAAAAAAAGTATTACATTTTTTTCTTTCCACTTTTTTTTTCTCTACAGTAAATTAACCCCAAAAAATTATTAAAATCATCATTTCTATCTTTACATGAATACAATGGGCAACTAAGACCATTAATAATATGGGCTAACAAAAAGAAAGACAACTCTGTTCAATACAATCAATAAAACAAAATAAAAGATGGAAAACAAAAAAGGTGACATAAATAAATAAAAACTCAAAAGGACGGCATAAATATATGTATATATAGTACAGATTAAAACATGGACGGACATTTAACCTTGTCAAGGTCAAATCTTTGAACACTGGCTTTGTATAGTTACCATGGCAACAATTGTGAAAATATGAAAAAATATACAAATAAAATGGAATGTATGAAAATTATGTATAATGTTGTGAATAAAATACACATATAATGACTATGAACATGTATTATTCTTATTGGACACATTTACACTAACACACTCTTCTGAAGTTTCTCCGACACAATGAGGTAAGGATAAATATTGCATATTCTAAAAGTGTTGAGATTTAAAACCAAAGTAAATGCAGTATAGAGACCTTTTATTATGTCAGGGTATAATATGCTTCAACCATTGTGGTACAAGCAAACCCATCAATATTCAAAGAAACTGTAAACTAACTTATTTTAGCGGATACTTTATTTCGCCCTTTGTCCCTTCTGGTGAAGTTCACGGACATTAATTTTCGCGAATATCTATTTCTGTTAATGCATTTATATAAGGATATGAACTATTTGCGATGATTTATTTTCGCGATATTTTCACGCACGCAAAATCGCAAAAATAAATCGCTCCCGAAAATAAGTTGGTTTACAGTAAATAACAGTATAAACCCATCAGAATTTAAAAATAAATAACTGTATCTTCAGAGGAAACTACATAAAACATAATCAGATCTTTCTGTAATAGTTCGATGTAGGTCAGACTCTACTAAAAAAATTTTTTTACAATTAACTGAAAAATGTTTGCCAAAAACTAAATTTTATAATTTTAAATGAGATTCAGAATTTTAATAACAATAATTAAGTAACATTTGTATTTGTATTAATATGAGCAAACCATGCTACTTTCACTTTGTATCAGCATTAGAAAAGTGAAAGTAGCATTGCCTTATCTATATGTACACTGATTTCCTTTTAACACCATTATAATTTTTTGGCCATAAATCCAACAAATTTTTTTTTCATAACGTGATTTATTTTATCACATTCATCTAGTACAGCTTTCTGAAATGGAAAAATTAAGACTTCAGATTCTTGCAAAACTTTAATCACTAATATCTCAACGAGATTAGCAACATATCAACTTTTTCACTTGAATTTCATCATTTCAATTTTCTAACAAAAAAAAATCACATTTATCCAATATCCAAATTTTTTAAACTGAGAAGAAAACTTACTTCCATAAGCATATGCTGTTTTGCAATGCATATATTTATTACAGTTTATTTATATCAACATGATTTTTCACTATAACAGAATCTGATTGGTTGAATAAGTAGAGTGTGACCCTCCATTACAGCAGTATTATAATGACAACAATCTCTGGAAGAACATGTATTATACCGGTATGTAAAACATAACAATAATATATATATATATATATATAATATCTAACATTAATTTTAAATTATATATATAATTGACAACAATAATTTTAATAAATTATATTTTATTTTACAACAATAATTCTAATAAATATTTTAATTATACAACAAATTTTAATAAATTATATTTTATTTTGACAATTCTAATATCAATAAGTTATCACTCTATACTAACAATAAATTACTAAAATCTAATTAAAATATACAAATTAATTAAAATTTCTAAGGAAAAACATAGTTTAATTTAACAAAGAAAGAATCATCGACATAAACAGCTGATTTTTTTTTTCATTCAAAGTAATATGATTTGTCAAAATATACGTGAAAGTAACAACTACAATAGCATTTTTTTTTTCATTTCTAGACACACGTAATGTGATTCTCGTCAAAAAGTATCTACCAAAAGCCACTTCTATCTTTTAGGCCAAATAAATTTTAATTAGTTGATTCTCACCCCTGTTCACCATTCCAAAATCAATCTACCCTGTTCTTTTTTATTTTTCAAAACTACTTGATTGATTTTCAGAAAAAAAAGTTCCATTAAGAACCAAAAACATGGTTTTATACAGATGTTTCCCTTTAGGTTAATTGTTGGACATGGCTTCCATTTTTTTGGTCAAAATCTGCACTGATTTAAGATGGGACAGAAAAAAAATTAATTCATTTTTTTCTTTTATAGACACATGCTACGATGATTTGATTTTTTAGAAAAAAAGTTGTATTCAGATTCAGAAAACAAGATTTTATACAGATGTTTTTGTTCAGGTTAGGGTTAAGTTTTACGAACCCTCCTATCCTAAAAATTTTGCCCCGAAATTGAAAAAAAATTAGCTTTTTGAATTTTATCTTTATTTTTTTCCCTACCCTACAAATATTTGGCCTATTTTTTAATAAAATTCCTATTGTTTTAATCCAAACTAGAGGTACTGTGGCCTGGAGGGCCACAAAATGATACCCCCCACTCCCCATGTAGAAGATCCCCAATATAATTTGTGACTAAAATAGTAAATTGCGCAATTCCCGGTAAACAGGAAGTAAAAGGTCAGCAATCCTAAAATGGCAACTTACAGTATAAGACATCATTCTAAACTTGCATACAAAATTTCAAGTTGCAGTGATAAGTAGTTACTGAGAAAACTGTTACGAAAAGTTTCTACGATTGACAAAAGATCTTGAAAATTAAGTGAGTTGGTAAACAGGAAGTAGATGTCCAGCAATCCTGTAATCGCTACTTGTGGTATAGGACATCATTATAAACTTGCATACCAAATTTCAAGTTGCAGTGATGAGTAGTTACTGAGAAAACTGTTACGAAAATTTTCTACGATTGACAAAAGCTCTGAAAAATTAACTAAGTCGGTAAACAGGAAGTAGATGTCCGGCATCTCGTCGTTCATGGGGGGTATAATTACAGTTTTTTTGCCTGACCTCATTTTTTCTGGAATTTTATTTTTTATTTTTTTCCTTCCTCCTACCCATAAACATTTGAGAAAATTTCGTAAAACTAAAAATTAAAAAACAATGGCCTTAAATGTTTTATGAGGCTTCCATTTTTGTCAAATTCTGATCTGTCTTAAAGAGAGGACAGAATAAAAGAATCAAATATTAAAGCCTTCCCTGTCTACCCAATATTTGAGGGTGGGTAGGAGGATATCTGGTCCCAGAAATCAGAGTCCAGAAAATGGCAATGCAAATCCCATTTACTGTTAAGGGTTTATCCCAAAGTCCAACTTTATAAAATGGCTGATTTTGGAGTCCTGTAAAATTTTCTTCCATCCCTATATTTGTATGATAGGTCGGATGAGAATCTACTATTTAACAATGTTTGTCCTTATACATTCTTAATAATATATATATATATACTACCATTCAGAAAAGTATTCATTCCTTTGTCTTGTCCTTTAATATGATCTACATACACTCATTTTATACAGAGATGTCATGTGATGTGAGGAATGATACTGATTAGGTGATTTGTTCTATATGAGATGTCATGTGAAGTGACGAATGATTTTGATTGGATGATTTAAATTTATGGAATGTTAACATACAGATTGGAATGATTTGTTGCCATATACAAGTTGGACGGAATATTTTATGTATAAAGCAAAGCTATTTCCATGTCTCTGCACAAAAAAGTATATATAAAGGAATTCTTCTCGTCTTTCTCAGGACGGAAAAACAATTGAGATGTTTCCTTTTTATGAAAGAATAAAAATAAAATTCTCTTTAAAGTAAACAATTGGAATTCTATTCTCCTTGTAAAATAAATATAGGAATTTTCTGGACGGAAATATAATTAGAATCATATTTGCTTTGAACACAATTCATGTTCGAATGGAAATCAATTTGATTTCCATTTAACAAATTTAATTCCCACATTGCACTTGGTATCCTCCTTTGTAAATTGAAAGAACAATTAATGTAAATGATAAATAATGCATTTTCTAACCATATAATACTGTTTCTACTTCTGTTTCCATAGTAACTGTTACCTTGGTGTTTCAAAATGTCTACTGTTTGTTATTTCTGTTTTAATGGGACCTAACGGTGGAGTTCGTTCCCTTGAATTTGATGCTACATTATAATAGCCACATTGTCTTAATACACTTTCTATCATCTGTTGCATTTGTTCATAGGTGACGCCACCATCTTTATTATCTGGGTCACACTGATTAGTTTCTGAAAACAAAGTAATTATTATCATGTTATGACTTGTAGTAAACTGAATGAAGCATCTCGTATTATTGAACATTAAAATTTTTATGACATTAATAACAGGGTTGATAAAATTATACCTAATATTCTCATTATTTAAGGTAGATTATTTAAGGTAGATGGACACTTATATCTAAAACTATCAGATTTTTTAAAATAAATCAGCATTTCTGAAATCTCCTCTGTAATCCAGAGTATGAGATACTGTAGTTTTGTCTTTGTAGAATAAAGGTACAGTAAAACTCCGATGGCTCCAACTGCATTAGCTTGAACACCATGGATGTCTCAAATCCTTTTTGTGGTCCCTTTGTTCAGGTTTAAGCATAATTGGACCTCAATATCTCGAACACCCCTTTAGTTGGAACTGTTTTCATCAGTCCCTTGGGTGTTCAAGCAATCCAAGTTCAACTGTAGAAGTTTGCTTTATTTCAGCAATTTTTTTTTATTCAGACTTTTAAATACATGTCTGATCAAATCAATGTTAAAATTTGGACACTTACCTAATCTGTCAGTTCCCATTGCCTCTCCATCAGATAAATTTTCTTTATCCTGACTACTTGTAGAACTTGACCTACTTCCACTATCAGCTGGTCCTAAATTGAGGTCAATTATCTCCCTTGTACCTGACATTAACTGAAAAACATAAACAGTTTCAATAATGTTAACTTATTTATATCCCTTGTATCTGACATTAACTGAAAAACACAACATATTGAATAAATTTGACTTCAATGAGTAAAATGTCCATTTCAGTTTCTATAAGATAACCTTTTTTTTCATTCATCTTTATTTGGTTTGTTCCTTTGCCATCAATTCAAGCATATTTAGTTATATGATTTATTTTATATACCAGTGTGTTATACCTGAAAAAGTTTTACATGACAGCCTGGCCTTTTTTGTTATAAGATCATGATATCATAACAGATTAATTTTACTCAATAACAAATATAGTCTAATTCTGAACATCCAAAGGATCGATGAAAAGTTCCGAGTTACAGGGATATTTCGGGGTATCACGGTCAAACTGTTTAAACTTGAACAAAGGGACGAGAAAATGAGTTTGAGACATCCATGGTGTTTGAGCTATTGTTGATCGAGCCATGGAAGTGCTACTGTATATCCATATCTTGTTATGATATCCAGTTTATGCACCATATCTGAAACGATTCTATAACTGATATATGTTTAAGGGCCGTGGTTATGAATGCCGTGTTGTTTATTTGTGTTTTGTAACTGTCTAACGTTATTGTTTTTCTGTGTTCTCGTTTTAGCCATGTCTTTGGACTTTGGACTTTGTAATTACCAATCCTCTGTTCCTTCTGTATTCTACTGCCATTACAAAATGCTAATTCATAATTATGAACAAATCGATAGTTTTTACAATTTCACATAAAGAGATATAGAGACATAAAATGAAATAGTGAAGTGATATTATATATATATATACCAATTTCACTTATCTTTGTAAGTTCAGACAGAAAAAGTGATGGATGGAAGGACAGGGCGATTCCTATATACCCCAAACTTTGTTTGCAGGAGGTATAAATATTATAACATATCAATAATCAATTTACCTTTTTAAGTTCACTCTTCAGATTAAATGTTGTACTCTGAGGAGCAAATAAAGCTCGTTTAAACCTCTCAATCATCCGTCGTTTCATATGTGGCCTCAATGTGGGCGGTAACTGAGTTATATATAGAATTTTATGTAACTGATGTAACATTTGTAATATTGGATCACTAATCTGTCTCACACGACGTTGTGATATTGTCAAAGTAGGAGTATTAGCACTGTTTGGTCGTTTTATTTTCTTCTTACTCGGACGTATTGCATTAACGGTTGGACTGCTGTTTGACCGGTGATATTTCCTAGCAGCTATTCCTTGTAAATGTCCATTCACTAAAGGATCCAATGACACAGCCATGCTTGAAGCGTTACTATTATTAGGTGATGGATCACCAGAACTAAGTCCAGAATCACGACTACTTTTAGACGGTACAGGTATTTCCAAATTTAAAGGTGTAACTGATGACTTAGATTTTTTCAGTTTGCCCCCTCGAAACATTTTTGGAGTACCTGGCGGCTTAGGAAGCTGATGAGTTAAATAAAGACTAGAGCGATCAAGGGATCGCTGACTACCAGCACTATTTTCTCGACTGTCATTTTCACTACTTGGATAACTATCATCATCACTTGTCCACCCTGAAATAAACATATTACAATTATTTTTCATGCCCTAAGAAAATATGAAACACTTAATAATGGACTAAATTTTATCTAAAATAAAGAAAAAAAATTATCTCAAATACTCTTTCAAGACAAACAAGAGGCTCTCATAAGCTTGTATCGCTCACCTGGGCCACGGCTGGCATATGCATTTAAAATAATCTCAATGTTTTAAGGCTTGTTAATATACATTGATGCTATTTTATCTTAAGTTTAACTTTATTCCAGACTATCAACTATTTTGGATCTGGTTGCAGTTCAACTGTCACCTCTCTTGAAGGGGACCATTGAGTCTAATTTTGGTTCCAATTGACTAAATATTTTTAGAGGAGAACATCTTTAAATGCTTTAAGATAGGCTTCCGATAGGTCTCAAGGTTAAACTATGTTCCCCACAGGGGCCATCTTGAATGCGATTTAGACAAGCCGGGCAAATTTTTCAAACGGGAACAACTATGTGGCCCGTTGTGACCAAGTATGTTTTCATTATTGGCCAAGTAATTTCAGGAGAAGATCTTTTAATGTTTTCCAAATGGGTCAATGTTAAATCTGTTTCCCGCTGGCAGCCATCTTGCATAAAGCAAAGACTTGAAAAACAACTCTTTTGCAGGGAGACAACCTAAAGACTATTGTGGCCAAGTTTGTTTCCAATTGGCTGAAAAGTTTAAGAGAAGATCTTTGAATGTACTTTCCCATAGGGTCCAATGTTAAAACTATGATCCCAGCTGGTGGCCATCTTGGATATCGCGGGGATCTGAAAAACAACTTTTTTGCAGGGGACCATCTAAGGACTATTTTGGACAAGTTTGGTTTTAATTGGCCAAGTAGTTTCAGAGGAGAAGATCTTTGAAAGTATTTTCCCATAGGGTCCAATGTTAAAACTATGATCACCGCTGGTGGCCATCTTGGATATCTTGCGGATCTGAAAAACAAGTTTTTTGCAGGGGACCATCTAAGGACTATTGTGGCCAAGTTTGGATTAAATTGGCCGAGTAGTTTCAGAGAAGAAGATCTTTGAAAGTATTTTCTCATAGGGTCCAATGTTTGAACTATGATCCCCACTAGCGGGCATCTTGGATATCGCACAGATCTGAAAAACATTTTTTGCAGGGGACCATCTAAGGACTATTGTGGCCAAGTAGTTTCAGAGGAGAAAATCTTTGAAAGTATTTTCCCATAGGGTCCAATGTTAAAACTATGATACCTGCTGACGGCCATCTTGGATATAGCGCGGATCTGAAAAACAATATTTGCAGGGGACAATCTGAGGACTATTGTGGCCAAGTTTGGTTTAAATTGGCCAAGTAGTTTCAGAGGAGAAGATCTTTGAAGCCGCCAGCGGGGATCATAGTTTAAACATTGGACCCTATGGGAAAATACTTTCAATGTTTAAACTATGATGCCCGCTGGCGGCCATCTTGGACATCGCGGGGATATGAAAAACAACTATTTTGCAGGGGACCATCTAAGGACTATTGTGGCCAACTAGTTTCAGAGGAGGAGATCTTGGAAAGTATTTTCCCATAGGGTCCAATGTTTGAACTATGATCCCCGCTGGCGGCCATCTTGGATATCGCACGGATCTGAAAAACAACTTTTTTGCAGGGGACCATCTGAGGACTATTGTGGCCAAGTTTGGTTTCAATTGGCCCAGTAGTTTCAGAGAANATTCCAATTTGTACTGTAACATATACATCTTAAATAGACTTCTGACAAAATTTGATGAAATTTTTGATATGCCTTTATCGAATTTCAAAGGTTGATCACCTTAATGCAAAGTGAATGAAAAGTCTAGAGGAGTTCGGTTTCCCGCCAAAATTTCAGGCGTTTAAATCTCAAAAACTACCACACGGACCTATCAATATTTTTGGCTTAAAATGATGTATGATCCATATTCTAATAAATAAAAATAATAATTTTTAAATGCTTGATATAATGAACTTGAGGAGTGACCATCCTTAACTATTGTTGCTTACGTTAATAAATAAAAATATTACTGGAAATTTATAAGATTTTGTGTATGCCTATTTTATGCATTTGAAAGTAACATATTATGAAGAAAATACGTTTCTTTTGCAAAAATATTTAACCCTGCTTGAATGGATCAAATTAAATGCTTATGAAAACTGAAGGTCGTACTCCTTTTATGGCATTAAGTGCAGTCATTGTCTCGTCTAATTTTGTGCTTAAAAATTGCTATAAAACAACAAAGGTCGATGATTCCAAGATTCATTTATCTAAAAATAGATTTTTACCTGCTTCCGAGGTTTGTATATCGAGGTTTGTATATCGGGCTATAAAGCCTCTTGTACCTTTCATCATAATAATTATGCTTCTTCAAACTTGACCATTACACCAGTTACGTTGAGAGAGAAACCAATATAATGGAACTGGACATCATAAGAGAACAAATAAGTTCAGGTAAAAGAAGCGATAACAGAAATCACAAGCGACGGCCCGGGGTGAAAACCACGGCCAACTCAGTCAAGTAAAGACAATCTGATAAAGTTAACATTGATTGGAGAAAAGAGTTTCGAAAATAAATGTATAATTATGCCGACTTGGGACATCCATATGAAATATTGTATGAAGAGATATTGAACTTGAAAATATTTTACGCATCCATAAAACAAGTTCACACAATGGTCATGATGCAGTCGAAGGGCAAGGTGCTAATTTTTGGCCTCCTTCAACAGTTTTGGAGTCTAGCCTCTGAAATGGTTATTGGTCATTATCTGGTCTGGTAGATTATCTTTATAGATTGAAGGCTGTTAGTTGTCAGAATTTTTGGTGATATATCCATAGACTGTGTGAAATCTATTTGGTAAATCATCACTAAATAGTAAGGCGTCATACTATTCAAAATCTATAGGCATTTCATGACGATCATATAATTTTGACCACCCTTTTCTACGTTTTGGATTGATCAAAGTCTGGTTCCACTAATAAATTGATGCTTCGATTGGTTCATATTTTTATGTAGTTTTTATTCCCCCCTCCCGCGACTAAAAGTCCATCGAAGCTCATATTGTTTTACCCTTGTAATCCAATCCCTCCATCCGTCCGTACAAATAAAAATACATGGGTATAGCGAGGGCATTACATATGTCTTACAGACACAAAAACGTTACAGGGTGTCATTTTCTTGGTTTTTTGTGTTTTTCGTAAATATTGAGACTTTTTAATAACATTGACATTGATTCATTTTCCAAATTGTCCATTTTATATATATAAGTTGATGAGCAATTACATTGAACGCTGAAGGAAATAGTATCTTAATTGGAAACGGTTCCGACGGATTTCAGACTATAAATGTTCCGGACAAGCCACTTAAAAACTTGGTCGTTGGCGATTACATTCTAAATGCTACCATCAATTTACGTAAAACCTTAAGCTTTCAATTCACTTTGCTGTGCAAGTTTATTGACGTTAATCATTTTTTACTCAATAAATGAGTAACCAAGCCTGTATTAGAGCTACTTCTAATATAGAATTATACATATACTTTGAATATTGTCCCTTAATTATTTGAAAAATCTGTCTTCTATACTCCAAGTCACGGTAATGGTTATGAATAGTAATTTTTTATCTTAAAAACAAAACGGAAAGAAAATCTTCGACTTAAAATCTCACTAAATTAAATATTTAAAAGGAAAGTCATGTTGTGTACTGAATAATTCCATCCTACATATAAATACTCAGTAAGGCGCGAGTTAATTAAAATCGCTTATGATTGGAATGCATTGTGGGAGTCTTTTGATGTCCAAATTCTGCATGAAAATTATATTTTGCAGAAAAATACACGGGGCCTCTTAATCTCGAGATTAAGTAACATAAGTCTGAATTGGTACATAAAGCTAATGCAAATACGCAAGTCTTTCAAAATTTCATTTACGTAAATGACAAAGTTCTCTTTTCAATAACTTAATCTATTACAAGCATGCCTTGCTCATGTTGATTTCTTCGTGCAATCATTGTTCATTTCATGTTTACCGTTGTTGATAACATCAAGCGATCTTTACTTTTAATCTCCAACGAGATGTTTATCATAAAAGTAAAACAGTTTTCCATCGCCATTGAAGATTTCTCTATAATGCAAAAGCGCTGTTTGATACCAGAGTGCAGTACTAATTGCTTATTCAACACTACAGACAGGTAGTACACAGAATGAAGCTGTTAAAACATAGCAAAACAGGTAATTAATAAACGCCTAAAATTATATCATGGACGTTTGTAAGTTACCTTTGTGGAAGGACTTGTCCAAGTCATGACGTTCCTTATAATATCACTAGTTATGAAGTCGAACTTTTCTTATATTATCCTGTTTTCTGTAACTTTTTCTATTGCATGAACAATTTATCTTCTGTACTTTTTACTATTGCATGAACAATTTATCATCAAATAAAAGTTATAAATCGACCCTAACGTATTAAATTTATATAAATTACTTAGAATTGCAGAATTAAGCAATATAACAGAATTGGAGTTTTTTTGGGACTGGTTATCCATCCATATAAAGAGGTTCGTTTGTTTCAAACATTTGATGTTTACATCTTAAGGAAAATTAACGCTTAGGGTTAAAAAATATTAGCTTCTCTATCTAATGTACATAAGTTCAAGATACCGGTAGCAAAATAACCGTCTATAGGCCTTTCCGATAAATAATGTGGTCCGCTTTTCGGTTCTAGCATTTAAATACAATGAATCAGTTCAGGTTATCAACCAAACACGACAAGTGTTGTTTTCATAACACTGTTCATAATTAGATTGCATGGACATTGTTTACTGTGACACTGCACTAACTTCGTAATAATTAAAATGTATTCTGGGTTTAAGTTTTATATTGTAAGCCAACCGTACGAGTGATAACCGGAAGGGAAGAGTGTTTGTACCTCCATTTGATGGGAGAGTTCCAATACAGGAAAAGATAACAACATTTTTTTAAAAGGGCTATACATTTAGATAGTTTATGCATTTTCATCTCTCTGTACAAATTTCTCATCAATTTGAGCTAAAAATTGGAAAAAATGTATCAATTTTAACTCCGTAGATGTCTATGTAGATTCACTCTGTAGGAGATGTTTGGACGTTTTTGTTCGCATTTCGGTGTATGTAACAGCATTACAAAAACCTTAAAAGCTTTATGTTTTCATTTTGACTGTATTCTATCAAATGTTTGTTCGGTATTCTAAAACAAAGAGGAATGTCTATTACTTGATATTGATTTGCATAACTTCTGTCTGAATCCGTTTAGAAGAAGACAATAAAAAGGTGAAATAGAAATCTGAAATGAGTTCAAGATTGGCTTGAAATCCAAGTGTATTAAGTGTAATTTTCGTTGATGGCTTATAATTGTACAATATCCAAAAATAATCCAAAGTAATCATGAAAGATATTAAACAGAAAGACAAGGAACTCAGGGCAACAGAAAGAAACGTATATTGAAAAAAAAAAATAGAAATTCGGGCATGAACTTCTTCATTCCGTCAATCCTAACACTCCGGGTATTGAGGGGATTAATGTTACCAGTACTTAATTATTGTGATATGATATGGTGTCACTGTAAGGCGAAAATACCAATTATAGAGGGCGGAACACACTTATAATTGTAGAGCATAAGAATCGAGATTACTTTTTATTTCCTTTTTCTACTTCTTGTATACTTTAGGTGAATGGTGCTTACGAATTAGTCCACTGTCTATTAAATCATAGACGAAAGCATTTTCAATAAGTAAATCAAATTCAATTGATGAGTAAACTTCTGATTTTACTAGCTTTCTATTAATGACCATAGTCATTCGGCAAAGCCCGTGATTCCTCCGATTCACATTCGTGCAGCGGAAATGTACGGACGTTGACGACTGACCTCGGTAGACGACTAACGAATGTGGTGATGCTTCGTTACCCTTGAATTGTACAGTTTATATAACCAATACTGTAATTTAAATGAAATTGAAAATGAAACTCATTATTTTTTCACATGTCGAAATATAAAAGTGAACGCAAAGAATTGGAAAAAAAACATATCATTAAAATTTTCCTAGAATTTTACAAACTTAACAAAAATCTTCAACTTAAAAACTCGATTTCTTCTTTTCAAAGCATGCAATATGTTGCTCCATTAAAAAAAATTCCTTATTACTGAGGAAAGTGGACTCCCAGATTGCATAAGTTTATTGTATTTCGTCTTCTCTGCTCGTATAATGTATTTTTTTTGTTTATGTCATCAGTCCTCAGGGACATAAATGTGCATTTATGAACAATAAAAAATCCTGGTTAAACAATTTTATATGAATATTGACAAAACAAAATTGCTGACCGTTTTATTTATTTGTACTGAAACAATAAAACTATTATTCCTTTTAAATTAGAACATGTTAATAGATTTCCTGTTAGCTTTCAGAGAAATACGTATTTTCAATTATAGTGGTAAGATCAAGTGAAGTGAATTAAATTACCCTGATGAGCGGACAGAATTTGCGATTTACATGTATTAAATAAAGATAAAGTGTTGTAATTATAAAAATGTTTCCCGTGACTTATGTCAAATGTCTTTTATTCGACATATATAGAATGTGATAAAATGGACTCTGGATTTCTAGCAAATTTAACCAACCGGTTTGATAAGATATTTTTCACCTTTAGCGAGAGAACCAGTTCGTGCCAAATTTATTGGGAACGTAATCCTCGGCGTTTTACATTGTGTCATTAGAGAAACATTTTCTACAACTTAAACACGTTAATTATGAAATTCTCACATCTTGTTAAAAAGTTTTCAAATGTTTAAAAACTCGGCAAGCCTCGTTTTAAAATATTTGCAAAATTTATTTAACTCTATGTGAGAAATTTCACAATCAACTTAGTTCTCGTTGCAGAAACTATATTAGTCACACAAGTTCAATTACTCCAGGTTTACAAGGAATAATGAAACCTGGTGATATATATAGTAAATTGATTGATTGATTGAATATTGTTTAACGTCTACTCAGCAATATTTCAGCTATATCAAGACGAGAACAAGTTTGTTGATAAATAATCACTTTGGGGTATGGAAATGGCCATGGGACGGGAAATTCTGACTGCCACTGGAAAAGTAGGGTGAAATCGTCAAAGGCGGGGAATTTAGCCTTGTAGCCGATCACCTACGGACCACCCCAAAAAGAGCTTGCTACAAGGGTTCTTTAACGTGCATGAAGCGTGGCATTTCTTCCAACACGTGGACCTGAGTTTACATCCCATCCGAAAGATGGGTTGTGTATTTATTAATCCCGCACAACCACGGAATGGGTCCTATTTCTATATCCCGGGACCCTCGGGGTATATATAGTAAAAGTCAAGGTGATATGAATTGATTAATGAGTAAAAATGCATTGTTAAGGAGGCTCACTCCCGACGTTTTTTATATGAAGCATTCGTTGAAACCTATTTAAATTGATTAGTAATTGTAGTCTAAACGAAATGTCAAAAAGATATACAAGTGCTCTTAACGGAGATACAATACAATACAATACATTACATTACAATACATAATTATTGAATTCTTTGGATTTTCCCCTAATTTAACATTTAGGACTGTTCTTTACAAAAAAGCTACTTATTTATATCAAGAATTTAATGAAAAATTAATTTGACCAATTGAAGACATTCATTGAAATAAAAAAGTTGGGGTTTGTGTGCAAAAGTCGTTAAACTGGAGAAAACCCGAGGAGTGCCAAAATCTGACACAAATTCAAAGATGTGATGAGGTAGCCACCATAAGGTGTTTCAATGGTACTGTTCCACCGTTTTAGTCCAATATTTGTTCCTCTAAGTTTCCTACATTTAGGACCTTAACATGTAAATATAACACGCAAGAGCGATCAAAAGAAAATTGAAATCTTTGTTCTTTATCCTCTCAATAATATTTACATAAAAAGTAGTGTGTCAATTGTTTGATCTTTTTGGAATTTGCGCCACAATGTTCTAATTATTGATTCTCAGATAAAACCAAAATTCTGGGCTTAAAATGTATATTCATTGATATATTATCCTGAAATACGATTTTTTTGGCCGAGACCTTGACATTTGAAAATGACCTCAGTTTGAAGGAACTTTTTTTTTTAAATAAAATGTCTCTTTGAATCTTAAATGGGATTTGCGCTATAAGCGGACACTCCCGATATCAGACGACGGTTTTTTGGTATATAAGACTAAAACGGTCGGTAAAATGATTTTGGACCTTATGTAACAAATGTAGATCTGAAAAGACACACATTTTCTCCATCACATTTAGAACCCTAGCCTGGTCAATCAACAGTACTAGATATCAAAGCGATTAGTTTTAAGATAGAATATTCAATTTCTGTTTTTGGTGCTCTCCATACTTTTGTAAAGATATATCATCACATATTAATATATGCAGTGTGTAGGAGTTCCTGAGGCTGTACATGATTTCAGTTGAGAGCTATAGAAGAGATAGCAAGTATTACTTTAGACTCAGTAGGAGATCATTGGCATCAGATAGACGACGAGTGAGAAGGTACTTGGTTAAAAAGATAAGAACACAAAGAACGGGTCACAATACCAACTTTGTAAGAGAGAAGAACTAAAAAAATCTGAAAAAAGTTCTTCGAACAGATTAAAAGACAGATTTAACAGTCAATACTCAGACATTAACAAAGAAGTAAGATAACAACAAAAATTGTAGAAAGATTATCAAGGGAGGCGAAAAGAGCTGCGTCAGAACTAGGAAAACATTTTTGTATCCGTCAAACAAACAGGGCAAATTGTTGACCTCAGAGAAAATACAAGAGGAAAGACGGAAAGGTCATTTCGAGGAAGTCCTTGGCCTCACTGGCGGTTGGCCGATGCCCGTAACTGCAGTTACGGGTAGCCCAACATGGTGGATGGTGATTTTGGTATTTTTAATAAATGCTTTTATTTCCTGTGTTATTCATAATTCGTAGCCAAAAATGCATTTGTAGTATCCGTTAGTGTAATAAGAAGCGAATACATCAATTGGATCAAGGCATTACTCACATATGGGCTGTTAAATCAAGAATAAAAAATTAATGATGATGCCCGTAACTCTGAAATAGGATGCCCGTAACTAACGAGTAGATGATCTTTTGAGATACCCGTAACTGTCTTATGATGCCCGTAATTAGGATATGATGTCCGTAACTTCCTCAGTAATGTCCAAATGTGATATCGATAAATACTGCTACTTTTCCATAATATCGTTTGTGTAAGAGACCGACCATTTAACTTGAAAAGGGGGGGGGGCTATGTTTTTTTCAAAAAAAATATTTTGGATCTGATTTTATGTGAAAAAAATATTTTGGCTGCCAACATGATGAAAAAAAATTTCTTAAGGAGGCTTTCTGCCCAAAAAAATAATGTTAATTTTGAAATTGATTTCAATAAAAATATATGCTGTAACTTGTAAAATTGGATTGAATTAGATATCTAGCAAATTGTAGCTCTATATCTATAACAATTTAGTTGTGTTCTACTTTTACAAACCTCGTCTCTGATGTACCTGGTTCTATTTCTAATTATTTGTTTTTAAAAAAGAAAAGAATATTGATGAAATTATATATAATAACTTATGAATTAAGGCGAAAAATGTGTTTTGTATAGTGCCCTCAGGGGTCCATTTTTGTGGAAATTAAAGTTCTTCTTCTCCTATAGAAGCCGAAAACAGTTTTCAGAATAAATATACGGACTCCTTTACGGCGTTAATACAGGTTTTATTTCAAGTTCACTTAACATTTCGTGTAACTGGGATGTAAAAATTAGCTAGTGTTAATTAATGTTAATAGAAAATTGTACATGCATCTTCAAAAATAAAAATCATATCTTCAGAGTTCTTTTCAAAATTATGGGCTGTCTCGGGTGCCTGTTCACTCGCTGGGGTATTCTCACTTTTGCATCTGTTTGTTCATTTATTGTCCAAAAGTGAATCCGGTATCTACACATTATAAATTTTTTAAAAAAAATCTCCTCTGTATCCACTGAGGTAGTTTTTACCAAACTTAGCTTGAATCATTACCAGGGTATGTAGTTTTAAAATAGGGCCCGACGACAAAACGACATGGCTGTCGTTACTGAAAATAGATAAATACAATTAATACCTGATTTGCATAATAACGGTAAATTTCGGTATGCTGTTTCAAGGAGTAACTTCTCATCAGCATCATTAAAATAAAACAATATGGAAAGCCATAATCCAAAAAGGTTAGAAGGAAAAAAGAAGAACTCATTCCAAAAATATCAAAATAGGAAGCAAAATTCAGTACCAAGGATATCCATCGAGTGCCATACACGGAATTAAGCCTCATTATTATTAAGGGGTTAGAAGTTTGATTACAACGGTATATTTTTATAAAACGCAATTAGAAGATATTTTTTCATGTCAGACAAGTCTGAAAATTTGGCTGGTGAATACCCTCGGGGACCATGCTCTGGTCCACCAGCAGTGGCATCAGCCCGATGGTTTGAAAATACAATACATACCCAAGTTGCATCATAACGGTAAATTTCGTTTTGCTGTATACGTGTTTCAAGGAGTAATATCTCATATATCAAAGGTGTGCATGGTACTTTGATTTTGATTTTTGATAGTCTATGTCAAAAATATCAGTTGTTCAACTGAGTCATTTTTACGTCAAAATGTCAAACAATAGGGTACCCCTTTGTCTGGAGCAAATCTCCTACAGTAATTGAGACAGGAAGTTTTTATTTTGCAGATCAGTTGTACATATATCAAAGTTGTGCATGGTACTTTGGTTTTTATTTTTAATAATTTATGTAAAAAATATCAGTTGTTGAAATTGGTTATTTTTACGTCAAATCTTTAACAATAGGGTAGCCCCTTTGTCCGGAACAAATCTCGTACAGTATTTGAGATAGGAAGTGTTTATTTTGCACATTAATTGTACATATATCAAAGGTACTTTGGTTTTGATAATTTATGCCCCCAAAACAGTTGTTGAACTTAGTCATTTTACGTCAAATGTCTGCCAACAGGATACCCCATTTGTCCAGAGCAAATCTTCTACAGTTTTCAAGACAGAAAGTTTTTATTATGCATATCAGTTGTACATATATCAAAGGTGTGCATAGTACTTTCAGTAGTTAACTATGGGGAAAAGCCGTCGGTTTTCAAAAAACGTTTTTTGAAAACCTACGGCTTTTCCCCATAGTTAACTACTATCTACGGGACTAACGAAAATAAGCAAACATGTAAGTTTCGTTATTCACTACAGCTGAGACGGGTAAAACGGACTAGATTCTTAGTTCACTCACATTTTTTACGTTGCTTGCGGTTTAAGCATCTCATAAGTAAAACAAAAATCTTATAGGTTTTACTCTTTTTCCAACGCTCAAGACTCTTGTTTAACCTGTTTAAGACACTGCTTATAAACTCTATCATTTTTATATAAGAAATAAAAATAATAATCCAGTAATAAAAAATATTTAGAGGAACACAGTTCTGTGATAGATATGAGTATTGTAACTTTTTACTAGATACTCCTATAGTGTCTCCACAAAATGCTCATCAACAAACAAAAACGGACTACAAAAATTTAGCATAAATGATAAGGCTTCGTTTTATGACTGGTATAATG
>MJUU01064824.1:2922-31256 GCA_002080025.1 Modiolus philippinarum
ACGTAATATTAATTTAAGTGATTGTGGCAAAAAATAAACCATTTTTGAAATTTAGCCTCTTAACAGATTTTTTAAATAATTTAATCAGTCTTGTGACAATTTGAAGCTGATTTTTGGTACTTTTGATGAAATCATGTACAGTTTTATGTTGATCTTCTGTATTAGTTTTAAGATTTTGAAATTTGTCTATTTGTGAATTCTAAAGTAAAACAGTTTAGAAATTCAAAGGGTATCTGATTGTTTTGAATTTTATCTGATATTGTTAAAATGTTTTGAATTGTAGCTGATATTGATTAAATTTATTCTATTGTAGTTGATATTGAACAACTTGAGGAAGTTTGAAGTGGCATTACGTTCAGAAAAACCATTGTTCCAAGTGGAGACATTGTTAGCTGCTCCAGATGTTGTACTTCATCCACAGGCCAATGAAGTATATAAACTAACATTACAGTGTGTCAGAGACTGTGTGGAAGGGTAAGGAACCATACATTTTATATTGAGTCACGGGAAACAGTTTAATATAAATACTGATGAAAGGGAGATAATCCGTAGGTCTCACCTTGAATTTATTTCAAAAAGTGGTACCCTTGAATAAGTTATCCGTGCTGTGCTCTTGTTGTTGATATACTTCTGGTTTTCAAAATTTGTATTGTTATTTGGTTATGCTTAAATTGTCGAGATTGTGAAGTTTTACATTATCAAAATTGGTGAAAACATGGAAAAAGGTAAGTTACTTTGGATGTGATGTTTTGAAATATAAATTTCTTTTGGTAAAAACCATAGGACTTTGCCAGAAAATAGACTTTGAAGTCTTAAAGACACCTTTTTCAATATACACAAATGTAAGTTTCTTCCATAGTATAATACAGAGTATTGTTAATACACACCACCTCTGACAGAAATGTAATATATAAAATGCTTAAAAAGTATCTTATACCAACAGACTTCACATATTTTTTGTGTTCTTCTACACATAAACATTTTTAGACCTTTATACCTAATGATAAAACAGTTTTTGTTTTGAATTTCACAAAACTCAAATCAAAATGAACAAATAAAATTAATGTTATTCTCATATTTTTCAGAACAAAATTGTTTGTAAGATGGATGAATGGCACATGTATAGAGACACCACCACAGAAGGTCGAGGGAGAGGACGAACCATATGTGTTTAGTTTTTTCTCTGATATCTCAGTCAACCCTGTTGTTATAGACTATGTACAAACAATTCAAAATAATATCAAGAGTACTCTGACAAATATGACAAGATATCTCAATAGATGGAAGAAATACAAAAGTATCTGGAAAGTTGATAAGGTAGGTCAAAATATAGGTGATCCTTACATGATTAGATAAATTTACATTATCTGAGGGGTTTTCCATAAAAATGTATGAAATTTATCTTAGGGTTTTCCATAAAAATGTATGTTAGAGGGTAGGAAGGGAAGTCAAGTCATTGATCTTTATTCAGTGTGTGCCCAGTACCATTATGCAAAATTACCCCCAAAAATGGTTGTTCGTAAGTAAATTTTGAAAGTCTCATCTTACCCTTTTACCCTTTTACATTCAGGGCTATTCCATTGAAAAGGATGTACCAGGGTCAGAAGGCAGAAAATGAAAATTCTTGTTGGTTCTTGTTGATTTTATATCTCATTGTTATACTCATTTTTGTCTGACTTAACTGTTGCACGAAGCCGAAGGCTGAATGCAACAGTTTAGTCAGGGGTCAAACAAAACAGCTGTTGTTTGAGGACCCAGTCTATAACTGTTTTGTTATACCTTTTTATTTTCAATGTGTTTTTGTCTTCAAAATATGTTTTATTGGTATATCGATCTGTATTTCATATATGTAATTGCAAATGTTAAGTTATGTTAAATACACTCCATTTTATCTGAATACAATTCATGTCACCAATTTGCTTTAGCAGACGACAGCAGATCATGTGATATGGGAGGGATATTTTTTATTCAATTAAAATAAGGCAAGTGGTCAACAGTTCGGTTGTGGTCAACAGACTGAAAACTGAAAACTGTTGACTGGTCAATAGATTGTTTTTTGGTTTGAGAAATAAAACAGACAAATTGTCGATGTTTTTTTCCAATGCATTTATATATTAGGGAAATATTATAAGGTATAACAATTGATATTATTTTTTTAATATAGCATTTCATAAATATCATATACATGTATATTTATGTTTACAGCAAGGAATTGCCGATAAATGGTTCCAGAAAGGTCCAACGGTTGTTGCCTTCGATGATAAGTTACAATATTATTATAAGACAATTGATGAAGTGGACATTCAACCACTCATCAAAGACCAAGAATGTATACGTTTACATATGGGTCCTCTAGCTTCTTCTGTGAAAGAGAATGCAAAACAGTGGATAGCCTGCCTTGGGAAAATACTACGAGATTCTGCCAAAGAAAGTCTGTTTAAACTGAGGGATGAGTTAGATGTAAGTACATACATGTATTTTTGAGATTGTGAGATTGTAAATGAGTGTAAAAAAGATTTATTTGAATTTTTCGGTTGTTTTAAGAGTCCATTAAAAACTTTATGAAGAGAAATGAAGAAAAAGAAATCAAATATTTTGAAACTTTTCTTTCTCTCTCTCAAAAAAAAAAAACAAACAAAAAACCAAACAAACAACAAGCAAAAAACTTTATTTATGGGATTTTCATGTCATCATGAATGACAGGTCATTTTTAGCTCACCTGGCCTAAAAGGCCATGTGAGCTTTTGCCATCGCTATGCGTCCGTCGTCCGTCGTCCGTCGTCCGTCCGTCTGTCTGTCTGTCTGTCTGTCAACAATTTCAAAAATCTTCTCCTCTGAAACCANTTCAGAGTTTTGTTCATCTGAATGTCTGACAATTATTCTATGGGCTGATAAAGGTTTTGTGGACTACTAAGATATTTTCAGAGTTTTGTTCATCTGAATGTCTGACATGGAAAGAAATTATTTTAGAATTATAACACAAAAGATACAATGGGCGAAAATCGCAATTGTATGCTAAAATCCACAAGAGGACTGCAAAAGAAAAACACTGATAAAGACATAAGGCCATACAAAAATAATGATTAGATTCTCAGGCCATTTTTCTGAAAAAATGATGAGGCAGGGAGGGAGAAGATTTTTATTTTTATTGGTTCAAAATCATGATGAGGCATCTTTTTACATTTCTGAAATGCCCAAAAAGTGATGAGGCAGGTGTTTTCATTTTTTTTATTTGAAACTTGGATAAAAAAAGTTAAATTAAGTCTCAGAAAAGGGATGAGGCAGGGGCCTGAGAAGCTAATGCATTTTTTTATTTTGCCTAAGACAAATGCAAACCAAGATAGGAACTCTGGATAGCTGGACTTGGTGTTGGCAATAGCAATAGCTAGCAGTAGAAACCTCTTCTAGTTAAACAGTTGATATAATATTTGTAATGCATTATTTGATATACATGTATCATCTGTTTGAAAACTAAATTTCATATTTTTTTTACAGCAAGGAATTGCTGACAAATGGTTCCAGAAAGGCCCAACAGTTGTCGCCTTTGATGACAAGTTACAATATTATTATAAGACAATCGATGAAGTTGATATTCAACCACTCATCAAAGACCAAGAATGTATACGTTTACATATGGGTCCTCTAGCTTCTTCTGTGAAAGAGAATGCAAAACAGTGGATTGCCTGCCTTGGGAAAATACTCCGAGATTCTGCCAAAGAAAGTCTGTTTAAACTTAGAGATGAATTAGATGTAAGTATACGTTTCTGATATTGTGAGATTGTAAATAGTTGTAAGTATGATTTATTCGAAATTTTTGGCTTAAGAGTCCATTAAAACTTTATGAAGAGAAATGAAGAATTAGAAATCAAACATTTTGAAACTTTTCTTTCTCTCTCTCTCTAAAAAAACAAATAAACAAATAAACAAACAAACAAACAAACAAAAAACTTTATGTGATTTTTAGGGCTTTTCTATTAAAATGCATATGCCAGGGTCGGAAGGCAATTTTCTACTCCCCCCACAACCAAGGGTAATGGACAAATACATGTATGTTTTGAAATATAATAAGTAAATTTTGAAGAAAAGAAAAATGAGTTGGATAAAAAAAAGTCAAATTTGTAGCAATGTAGGGGGGGGGGGGGGGGGTTGACAGCATATTATATATTTTAGGATGGGCGGTGGGGGTTCCAGAAGAAATTTAGGCATATTGCATGCTTTATGTGATAAAAAAAAAATGTATGGGTGGTGGGGTGTGGAAGAAAGTGCTGTCCAAACCACCTCCCCCCCCTTACTTCTTTTTCTGGAATGGCCCTAATGCTTATTGAACAAAATTAAATTAGTTGAATTTTGTTAAAAAATGAGAAGTGAAATATTTTGAATTAAAAAGGTTAATTTGTTAAAATGATGACAATTAAAAATTCAATTTCTTTTTAGCTCATCTGACCAAAGGTCAGAGTGAGCTATTTCCATCACTTGGTGTCTGTCGTCCGTCCGTCGTCTGTTAACTTTTCACATTTTGATCATCTCCTCTGAAACTACTGGAGCAAATTTAACCAAACTTTACAGGAATGATGTATGGAAGGTCCTTTACAAAGATTGCTCATTTCGTTCTGATCCGATAAAAAACATGGCCGCCAGCGCCGAACTGAGATTTAACATTGGACCCTATGGGAAAATTCACATTTTCTTCTTCTCCTGTGAAACCACTGAAGCAAATTCAACCAAACTTTACAGGAATGATGTACTAAAGGTCCTTAACAAAGATTGCTCGTGTTGTTCCAATCCCATAAAAAACATGGCTGCCAGCACAGAAGATAGTTTAACATTGGCCCTATGAGAGTTCACATTTTCACCTTCTCCTCTGAAACCACTGAAGCAAATTCAACCAAACTTTACAGGAATGATGTATGAAAGGTCCTTTAGGAAGATTGCTCATTTCGTTCCAATCCGGTAAAAAACATGGCCTCCAACGCGGAACTTAGGTTTAACATTGGACCCTATGGGAAAATTCACATTTTCTTCTTCTCCTGTGAAACCGCTGAAGCAAATTCAACCAAACTTTACAGGAATGATGTACTCAAGGTCCTTAACAAAGATTGCTCATTTGGTTAAAATCATATAAAAAACATGGCCGCCAGCGCGGAACAAAGGTTTAACATTGGACCCTATGGGAAAATTCACATTTTCTTCTTCTCCTCTGAAACCGCTGAAGCAAATTCAACCAAACTTTACAGGAATGATGTACTAAAGGTCCTTAACAAAGATTGTACATTTCGTTCCGATCTAAGCCGCTAGTTTTAAAAATAATAAAAGAAAATTTGTGATAAAAATAGCTGAAATATTTTAAAGGTTAATACCAAAAAAAATATTGAAAGCTTTTCAGTGTAATAATGTTGATATATAAAACAAAGGATTAAGAATCCTACAAAAATAAAAGTACACATCTTTTATTTCAGGATAGATCAGATGATTTAGAACAGTCACCAAACACATTAGAAGATTTAAAGTTTGTCCTGACTACAATATCAGACATCAAAGCCATGTCATTAGATGTAGAAAACAAGATACGAGACATCCAGGAAAGATACAGAACATTGGCTATGTACGATATTCAGGTCAGTAGGTCTTACATACAGAGTGACATAATTGTATTGGCTATATACGATATTCAGGTCAGTGGGTCTTACATACTGAGTGACATAATTGTATTCTTTTTGGTCTACTTTGATATCTAGGGCATTAAGTTACACAGTACTGAATACGGGACTTTCGAGATATGAACTCTTGTGTAGTTGAAGGAAGAAATGAGTGCCTCAAATACCAGTAAGGGGGAATGACTGGATTCCCGACCAATTTAGATATAAAGTCGTAAAAACACTATCTATTTACTTGAGGTGTACTTACAAATTTTTTCCACATGAACACTATTTTACTAGATTGTAATTGATGAAAAATAATTTACCTTGAGTGCTACAAATAGATGAAATATAAATCAGCCTTATCTCAAAAATGTTCAATAAATCATCTTGCCCATTCATGTACTGTAGTATGTAATTCAAGTACATTATACAACAAACATGTGCAATTTCACAAATCAAAACGTGCAAACACGTACATTTCAAAAATTGATCATTGGACATTGTGGTTTTCAGATCCAAATGTATTGTTCAGATCAAAAGTGAAAGGAAAATAGTTGTCGGCATATGTCGAGCAACTTGATAGGTTCTTTGCGAAGCCGTTTTTAGTAGCGAAGTAAAAATACTAGTATGCATATGTACCCTCAAAAATCACCTTGTAACACAATGGGTATATGTACTCCCAACTGCAAAAAGCCGTGGTCATGCTGTTAATTAGTGATTCTTTTGTACAATTAAAGAACCATATAGGTGACAAAAATAAACTTGAAATCAAATATTTGAAGTAAATATGAGGTCTGTATAAATATTTCATTGATTTTGGTATGTTCAGTTATTAAAGGGATATGCACACATAGATTTCACAAATGACATGATCTTGAAATATAATCATTGTTGAATTTTCTGACTTGATCAACTACATATTAAACATTCGAGTCAATATTTCTTCAATAATATTTTCTTTATTTCTCCTTTTACATAACAGGTAACAGATGATGAAAAGGAAACACAATGGAAGATGCCACAGATCTGGGATGAACTTGTCTATAAATCTAAAAATACAGATGCTGGCTTATTTAATGTCAAAAAGAAATTCACAGAGGTAATCTTTTTTTTTCTTTTTAATTACATATTATGCTTTTCAGATTAAGTCCGACATGGTCTTCTGTCTCAACATTACATTGCGTATCATATTATGGTACTTGCTGTGTCAAAATTGGTTTCATAGGTTCAGACAAGTTACAGTAATAATTCTCAAAAGGAAAACATACATGTCAAGTATGTACATTTACATATAATTGACAATATAACATTCCCGATTTGAATATTATTGATGCCGTTTTGCTTTACACTTATTTATCCCTAGTGGGAATAATTCCATTTGAAGTACTGGTATAATTCTCATTGTCAGGCCACGCAATAGTAGGACAACTAGTGACAATTTCATGCAGTTATTTTTTGTATAATTTCAGTACACCCAAGACCAAATCAAAGAGTTTAAAAAAGACATCACAAACTTTACAAATAAGTTTTTGGAATCTGGTCCTGGTGCTGTTGGTACAGATTTAGATAAAGGTAAATATACAAACTGGAAGCAATTAAAGTAATAAAGGAGATAATATTGTCAATTTGTCATACTTACTCCATATTTACAGCCCTGATTGACCAGTGTTTAATATATGCAAAGGTCCCTCTATGATAAGGCCACTCCTCACAAAGGCCTACCTCCCACAAAGGCCAAGGCATAAAACATTAGCTTTGTTATTTTCAGCTTAATTGTCCCTCTCAACAGATGCTGCCTCCAACCTAAATCTAGACAGTTGTTGCAGTTGGGGGGGGGCTTATAAAGGAGGGACTTCACTCAAAAAAGTAAGTTTCAATTTTCAAAATGATATGGTGACATTTGTATTTGGCCTTTGACCATTGAAAACGCCATAGTGTGAGCTATACTGTAATGTAATTGTTTGGTATTTACAGGTTTAGAATTAATGAAATCCTTCAGGAAGGAAGTAGCAGAATTAGAACAAGTCAGACAAGAACTGGCCAATGCTGAGAAATTATTTGATTTACCTATAACAATGTATCCAGACTTACTAGAGGTCCAGAAACAGATGAAGGGATTGGAAATGGTGTATAGTTTGTATGAGGAACAACTGGTAGGTAGAAAATATATTAAATATTAGACATTTTGTTTTTGATACAGACTTGGTCTCATTTGCATTTACTCCATATCCCTTCATTGTTAATTGGTCATGGCTAGTATGAAGTGAGACCACTAGGGCGAGCTTGATGCATTAAATGTGATCAAGTTAGTATCAACAACAAAATATAATTTATTTTTTTATTTGTTACAAATGGAAGGTTTAAACAAATTAGAATTTCTATTTTAATTTAATTTAGAGCACAGTTTTACAAAATTTCATCTATGATATAACACATACATGTTTTATTATAACACAGTCAAGTAGTACAGTAGTAATGCATAGCAACCGCATGTGACTAATTAAGTTAATTTTTGTGTCATGGCATGTTTGGTAAATACTTTATCAGTAGATCAAAGGAAATTCACACAAATTTCTGATAAACTGTGATTTTGAAGTACTGTATACACCATATTATGGTCAAAGATGTTTGCTGGTCAATTTTAAAATAACAAAGATTTCAATTCATTGTGATTTTTTATTAGAAAATTGGAAAAGAAGTAACTTAAGCCAAAAAAAATGAAAGGTTACCGATGTAATTTTTGAGATGCAAGTGTTTCAAAAAAATGGTGGGAAACTGAACTCCTCTGCATTTTTCAAAGGTTTAACATGAGGAATGTTTATCCAATAATTAATGTGACAAAATAACACCAATTCAATAAAATCTTGTCAGAATGCCCCAAAAGGTGTATAAAATGAAATTACGGAAAAAAATAAGGGGGTCACCGGGCAAAAAGTTATTATGCTTTTAAAAGGATAAAACTAGAGAAGTCAGGAAATCTCACAGAAATACATAAACGTGACCAGCGAATACCCTTAAATTATTTGTATCAGGTATGTGTTTTGAAGGTCTATTGGGCTACTCTCTGTATGCAGATACAGTCGAACCTCGTTATGTCGAACTCGGTTGTCTCGAAATCTCGGATATGTCGAAGTGAATGGTCGGTCCCGACAAAATTCCCCTTTGATTAATGCATTTTTACCTCTGATAACTCGAACTCGGATTATTCGAATTTTCGGATAACTCGAATATAAATTTTTGTCCCATGAAAAATTTATGATTCAAATGAACACTGATGTGTCGATTTTGAGATCAAATTGCATAAATCGTACGTAATATGTTTGCCAATATGTAAAACAAGCAGTGTATGAATGTTTTATTTAATAAAGTCTTTCTTTTTTCTATGTTTTATGTACGATATCCTTGATTTTGTATGTGGCCATCAACCTGGTCATTCAAATAGAACGGCGTGACTGCCAATCTCTTTTGTAACGAGAAAGTATGTGCAAATCTCTAACTCGGACGTCTCGAACCTCGGATAACTCGAACAATTTTGTATGGTCCCTTCGACTTCGACTTATCGAGGTTCGACTGTACTTAGAAAAACTATGTTTTGCAGACTTAACCTGAATTTGTCAGTATGCTAGTTATGTACAGTAATTGAAATACAAATGTAATTTTAGGCTGCTCGAGAACAATGGGCTGAAACCTTATGGTCTAATCTGAATGTACAAGTGCTACAAGATGGTATTGAAGTGTTCCTGAAAAATCTGAGGAAAATGCCAAGAGAAGTAAAGTCGACACAGACAGCCAGGGCATTAGAGTCCAAGATGAAGGAGTTCAGAGATTCGTTACCTCTCTTTGTTGATCTCAAACATGATGCTCTTAGAGAAAGGTTAGTAATTTTTTTATTCATCCATGCTGATTGGTTCAATTTTAAAGAAATATCTGAATGAGGATATTGGACAGCCTCCAAATGTAACACAGTTATTGTTTATTTTGAAAATTGGATTGACATTTTATGATGTAACCAATGGACAAACAATTAAAAAAAGAAGTGATAATGATAAAGAAAACCATTAAGGGAGTACGAGTGTCAGAAATTTTGTAATTAAAATTAAAATTCTGACCTTTGGTTTTGAAGAGCACTACTAATGGAACAACTTGAGCAAAAAATTTTGAAAATCCATGTAGGAATTTTTGAGACATGAGACGTCAAAATTTTGGTGGGAAACAGATCTCTCTAGAGTTTTCCTTCAATTTGCATAAGATATTTATAGGCCTTTAAATATATGAAATTATAATTGGAAGTCGATTAAATTTTTATACAAAGTCTATTTTATGTATTTTAAAGTGACTTGTGACCAAGAAAATGTGATCCATGTGCAAAAAATTTTAGCACTGTTTGAATGGATAAAACCCGAGGATATAGAATGCTTCTGAAATCTGAGGCTCGTACTCCCTTAAAGAATTCATAATGTTAGAAAGTACATAAATGTATTTATGTATGTTGGTCATTGGCTTGTCCTCGTCTTTTTATAAAATTTTAGTTTCTTGATATTTGGGTAATTGGGTGTGGGTGTTTCTATTGATTTATTCACTTTTTTTACCTTTTTGGGGCCATTAAGGGCTTGCTATATGGTGTGAGGTTCCTCACTGTGTTGAAGACCCCTAGATGCTTTGTTTTGGGTCATTTTAACCTGGATATGGGATGTTGTCTCCTTGACATTTACCCCATTTCCTTTCTTTTTCATATTTAGAACTTTTTACCTTGGATTGGCAATTGGGAATTTCTCTGCATAGATTTAAAAAAAAAAAGCATTTTTATACCCCGCCCACGTAGTGGCGTGGTATTATGTGATACCGTCAGTCGTGTGTCCTTCCGTCCGTCCCCCGAAGATTTCTGACTGATAACTTTTGAACGGAGTAACAAACAGTCTTCAAACTTGGTATGTAGCTTGTTCAGCACAAAACTCGGGTCGAGTTCGAATATGGGTTCAGAGGTCCAAGGGGTTCTGGAGTTATGCCCCTTGATACTTCGAAATTTTGTGAAACGTGGCGGGGTATCATGTAATCCACCATTACTATTTTTTCCATTTGGGTCGGGGGCCAATATTTGACGGCATTTAGGAACTGTAGTAGAAAAATCCATGTAATAAGACGATACATATAAGAAACAAACAGAAATATACAGTATTACATTACAGGATAACATAGCTTCTTGAATAGAAGTAGACATTGAAAGTGTTGAAATAATTTCTAACGTTCATACATATGTTTTCAGACATTGGAAAGAACTTATGAATAAGACCGGACAGAAGTTTGATATAAATCCTGAAACATTTACACTGGCTAATGTATTTGCTATGGAGTTACATAGATACCAAGAAACCATTGCTGAAATTGTTACCAGTGCCAGTAAAGAAATGAGTATTGAAAAGGTATTAAATTATATGTGTAAGATAGATTCAGTGTGACCTTATTTATTTGGAACCTACACAAAATTGAATTATTTTTAGTATATTTGTATCCATTATTAAAAAAAAATCTTAAGATTCTTATCAAGTCTTCTGAAAAATTAATGTTGGGCTGATGAGTCTGAAATTTTTGTGGCAGTTTTATTTTTAGGCAATTTTTGCGTTTGGAATTGAAAGCGCAAAACATTGAAGCCAAGGTCAACAATTTTGCAGCGTGAGTTCAAAACTGTGTGAACTAAATAAATGGCACGAAAATTTTCCAGTTAACTGTTAATATTTTTCATGTTAAAGTGAAAAAAGGCAATAAATTTGAAGAAAATGAGCAAAAAAGCAAAACATAACAGATTTTTTAGGGTTAAAAAAATCGGCAGGAGGGGATGAAAATCTAGGATTTTTTTTCTTCATGAACTTAGAAAAAATGAAATAAAAAGGGATAAACAAGAAACATCTACAATGGCTGAGAAATTACAATTACATGTTACAATCTGCCAGGGATTTACACAGGAAAAACACAAATAAGACAAAAGACAAAAATAAACATAAACTGTCTATTTTGGTGATATAACCTACCCAGCGGCCCAGTCGCCCACGGCCCCTAAAATTCTGCCTGGGCTACTAAAAATTTTAAACCAGTAGCCCAGCTGGCTACTAAAATTTCTGACATTTATTGTTAGACACAAAGTACTGGGCTAATTGAATATACAGTTGGGCTACTACCTATCATCTACCAGGGACTCAGCTGGCCATATAGACTCGGACATGAAGGTACATCCCTGTTAATTATCCTGATTGTTCAGATCCATATACTTTTACTATATTATCTAGGGTGTGAAAGAAGTAGAAGAGACGTGGAACAACATGAAGTTTACAGTGTATAGTTATATGAAGGGAACATCAAACCGAGGATTTATATTGGGATCAATCGATGAAGTGTTACAGATATTGGACGACAGTGCCATGAATTTACAGAGTATGTCTGCATCCAGATTCATTGGACCATTCCTTAACACAGTTCAGAACTGGGAAAAGAGTTTGTCACTCATATCAGAAGTTTTAGATGTAAGTTTTAAAGGGATTCTATTTGTTACAGAGTTAGTCGTACTTAAATTGTACAAGTAAATATGTTATGGAAGTTAGTCGTACTTATGTTGTACAAGTTAATATGTTATGGAAGTTAGTCGTACTTAAGTTGTACAAGTTAATAGTTCTTAACTTAGTTAAATTCATGTAACTAGGTTAATGCTTATTTATTTCAGAGCATTTGTTATTTTACCAAGTTAATAGTAAAGTTTTGTTGACCAAGTAAAAAGTATTTTTCCTTGACTATATTTAAAATTAAAAGTTCTTGACTAAGTGAAAAGTATTGTTTCTTTGCTAAATTAATGATAACTTTTTAATAGCTGACAAAGTAAAGAGTAATTTTTTTGTTAAACAAAGGAGATATGGTAACTTTTTTTATCAAAAAACTTTGGATTTATTGCAAACTTTTTATCATAAAAGTTCATTCTAAAGGTAATTCCTCTGAAGCATTCACTAATCACTTGAAATACTCTTTGTACCTATCTTGCATGAATGGTTTTCATCTTAAAAATAATCTTTTAAGAATACAGCTCACAGAAGTGACTTGATTGCTTTTATTCAGAGATTGATGTTATTTTATATGACATGTTCTTAAAAAGACGTATGATTCTGGTGTTTTCATGTTTATATTTATATTGCCATGGTAACTATTTATAGGTATGGATGGTAGTACAGAGAAAATGGATGTACTTGGAAGGTATTTTCATCGGTGGAGACATCAGATCACAGCTGCCTGAAGAAGCCAAGAAATTCGACAACATTGACAAAACATTTAAAAAGGTAAATTTATTCAAAAGAAACTGCAGTTATTGTTTATCAATAGCACTGTTTTCTCTTTAGTAATTTATGTAGAAATCAGCATAATAGGTTAATAATGTGAAAGCAGAAATATTTATGGAGGATTTAAATTCATTTATTTTGTGCATAGGAGTAATCAGTGAAATTAAATCCCACGAATTAAGTTCCAGGAAAAATTTATCACTATATACATGTATGTATGATGTGAATCCTACAAAAATCTGTCCCTAAGAAATGCTTTTAAATATTAAATTGGCGAAATTATTTTGCCACAAAATCAATAATTATACAGTAAATTTTTAAAAGCCTAAAAATATTTTTGATAAGAAAATACATGAAGTCATAAGGACTTTTCCATCAATTATTCATTTCTTTCTTTTCTATATCTCTTTATTCATAAATACATTTATTTAATTTCTTTTACAGATAATGAACGATACCCATAAGACACCATTAATTAAAGCTTCCTGTCATGCCCAGAACAGATTATCAGATTTAGAAAATCTAAGTATGGGATTAGAGAAATGTCAGAAATCCTTGAATGACTATCTGGATTCTAAACGTAATGCTTTCCCCAGATTCTTCTTCATTTCCGATGATGAACTTCTAAGTATCCTGGGAAGCAGTGATCCATCATGTGTACAGGAACATATGATTAAGGTAAAGTCATGTTTTTGTTTATATGTTTGTAACTTCATTTTAACTTGGCCAGTGTTTTTTCTCACCTTTTTGAGAGTGGGTCCGGGTCCCTTCGAATTGGGAAAATAATGCGAAAATTTCTGCATTTGAGAAAATACAAAAATGCATTAACTACAGTTTAAACCTGTTACCCGCTAATCTTACTTTACTTTCTTTTAGAAAAAGAGTGGTGAAGGCTCGAGGGTGCAGGGTTATTTCCGTGAACATTTTGGTCTTTAGATTCAGAGCGACATTTAAGTCTGTCTCTGGGGGTCACTATTTACGGTGTTTCATGAAAATCTATAAAATGCAACTTGAAAGCCAAATTCTCGTGCTATAACCTTTTATTTCCTGTATTTATGCAAGGTAACCGGCCATGTATAAAATGACATTTTATTTCTCATAAATCTGTGCATTGTGTCAATTTGTGAGAACGCTAATAATGTAACAATCTTGCCTTTCTCCTATCGTCAGGTTCTTTATCTTCATAATTATTGTCTATTTACTCCCAGAACGAAAAAGCAGTCCAAGACATGGCTTGGTTAGCCGATTTAGTTTCCGATGTCAAGATTGTTTTGACACTTATGATCTTGACCTTTTAACAAGACCCGGATATTACCCGCGAAATTAACGTTTGATTGGTTAGAAAAAATATCACTATGATTATAGCTATATTTAGCATAGGGAAAATATGTGGAATGCGAAGGAATTCGCAAGTATTTCAAACATGTTTTAGTACACGAGTTGAACATAAAAATGACAATTTTCAGTATTTATGTCGGTTAAATTTTATCAAATCCCTGGCACTGCAAGATTGGGAAAATTAAACATTATTGTGGGAAAAAATAAGTAATTTTCGCATTGGGAATGGGTCCGATATTCGGACCCAAATTTGACACAAAAAAATCACTATTGGTTATAATTATACCCCGTCTCTGAAGGACAGGGTACACTGTGTTATGTCAGTCTGTCCATGCTTACATTCATTACACAGTTTTGTGGTTTTAAATCACAGCAACTATACATTTTAGTTACTTGAAATCTTGTGCTAGGAATATATGGGGTTCTTATCTCTGCCTCCCCTTTTCAGTCATGTTGAACAGTTAAATCGTGTTGAATACCTTAGTGCATTGATTTATGACTATTGCTTGCAGCAAATCCACAAAAACAAAGTATTCATCAATTATTTCAGACAGTGCATGTTTTTGGTGAATACTTGTGACATTGATTTAGACTGGCAATGAATTAAGTAAAGGTAAATAATGCTATTTGAAAATAAGTTCGAAACCTTTTCATAAGCCATTGAAATTGCAAGATCACTCAAAAAAATTAGCAAAATTGTCGTCCATTAAAATGATTTTAATAATATATATGTGAAAAAAAAAATGATACCAAAGGATATCACAGCAGACAATACCTGTAAATACTGATTTATATTCTATTTATAGATGTATGACAATATTGCCAAACTGCAGTTCCAACAAGGTCCAAATGGCGAAACTTTGGCAACAGCCATGATTTCAGCAGAAGGAGAAGTCATGGAGTTTAGAAAACATGTTCCTGCCGAAGGTCGTGTTGAAGACTGGATGACAGCAGTGCTAGAAGAAATGAGAAGTACAAACAGACTGATAACTAAAGAGGCACTCTATTACTACTGTGCCGAAGGAAAAACTAGGTATGTAGGTGATGTATATACATACAGTTGAACTTCAATGACTCAAAAATTCATGGGAATGATGGAAATAGTTCGAGCAGTATTCAAGCTATCGTGGTTCAACTGTGTTAAATTTCAAACAAGGTGTTCAAAAAAAGGGTGTTCCAGTTACAGTCCAGGAAAATGCAGAATTCAACAACGTTGCTGAATTCGACAACGTTGTGGAATTCAACAACTCAAATTTACAGATTTTCATACAGTATTATTCCAATTTAACATTGAGGGTAATGGAAACTTTTTTATTTTACCATAGATTATTTTCGTCAAAAAGAAAAGTTTAGTTGTTGAATTTGACAACAGTTGTTATTATATTTTACTAAGTAAGAGAAGATTTAATTGGATGAAAGCAATCATGTGACTTCAAAATAACTTAGATGTTTTAGCAAATGACCATTGATATGACATCACTGCGGGAACAACCCTGTTGTTTCCCGCTGAACAACCCGGATATGATGTCGCAGAGAGAAACAACCCTGTAGATTCTAAAAATCACTTGCAGATTATAGCAGTCTTCTTTCTGAGATTCAAACCGTACTAAGACCTCTTGATTTGGAGTTAAAGAAACTGTTTAAAATATAATAAAACAATTATGGCCCTCTGTTGAAGTGAAACATCCAGATTTGTCGACCTTTGGAGGGGTGGTTTCCCTCCTCGGGTTGACAAATCTGGATGTTTCCCTTAACAACAGGCCATAATTGTATATTGAATTCCACAATGTTGTCAAATTCTGCGTTTTCCCGGACTAGTTATTGCAGTTTGAGCCATCAAAGATCAATTGTATGTTGGTCTTCATCTTGTCGAATACACCATCTATGAATACATAATTTTAGTCATAATTTATATACTAATACACAATTACGGTCAATTCACAGATAATGCAGTTCAATTCCAAGAAAAATCTGAATACGACAACTTTGCTGAATTCTGCAACCTTGAGAAATTTCATTTATTTGCTAAAATTGTAGAACAGCTTTACAAATTTATTTGTTTCAAATGTTTAAAGATATTATTTCAAACAACTTTTACTTTGATCTAACAAAATCTGTGACAAAAAAAAAGGTTTGTTTGGTTGGGTTTCATATTGTCAATATATGATTTCTTTGCAAACCAGCATTTGAATCATCTTCCAGTTTTCCAAAACATGCACATATCAAGTTAGATAATGAAATAGGAAATAAATGTAAAAATGAATGTGTCTCTCAAATTTCTAACTTTTGGTTTCAGAGTTTTGCTGTCATTTTGCCTTGATCTTAAGTATTATACATCTGAAAATACCGTTTCTGCTTTTTTGGCAGGGACTGCTTACATCCTTGAATATTGGATATTTATAGTATTTGTGGTTTTTAAACTACCAACAAATATTTATTTTCTAATTAAGAGTTTCCTCTTGATTGATTCAGACATGTTGCCATAATTTGCATTATGTTACAGAGTACAATGGATGATGGGATACCAAGGAATGATATGTCTTGCCGGTAACCAAGTATGGTGGACATGGGAAGTGGAAGATGTGTTTAACAAGGTCAGAAAAGGGGCCAAGACAGCCATGAAAGACTATGCCAAGAAACAACATGGTCAGATTGGAGATTTGGTCGTACAAGTCAGATCACCTTTGTCAAAGAATGACAGAGCAAAATTCAATACTGTATTGATTATTGATGTCCATGCCAGAGACATAATTGATTCTTTTGTCAGAGACAGGTAAATTTTTTATTCTAATGCACGGATGGCGTAAAAATTTTCTGGAGATAAAATCCACATTTACTATTCTCAGACTCAATGTTTTGGCTGGTAATCTTTTATAAATGATTTATTTTGAAATTTTGTGTTGTATGAGGAGACTCACGGACGCTGTATCATAGGGACAAGTTAATTTTTCTTCTGTAAAAGGCATGTAAGATCATCTAAATTAGGGAAATGTTACTATTTGCTACTGGAAGATTTTTGAAAAGGTTTAACAAGGGCTGAAAATATGAGAGCAATGAATAAAAATGTATGTGAAATAGTATTCTTATCTTTCAGAAATGACATTCAATCTTTTGATGTGTGTTTTTTTCAGTATTTTAGATGCACGTGAGTTTGAATGGGAAAGTCAGTTAAGATTTTACTGGGAGAAGGAACCAGATGAACTGTTAGTAAGACAATGTACAGGAGAGTTTGGATATGGTTATGAATACATGGGGCTGAATGGACGTTTGGTTATTACACCATTAACAGACAGAATTTATCTCACCCTAACACAGGTAAAACATGCTGTCATTGAATATTATTTGACCAATTTTCATATGCCCATGTAATGATGTGTTATGGCATTCTGATGTCTTGAGTTCTGGTCCATAGATCAATTAAGAGTTTGGAGACTTTATTTGTAAATTTTAATGCAATATTTACACATCCCGCTTTAATTCGACAATCCTATGTTAAATTTATTCTAAACCTTGTACAGTCATTAGGTATTATACATTTTTGAGAAATTTTCAATTTTTCTTGGAAGAGTAATGGTACTTTATTTGTCAATTTTAAGCCAATTCTTTCCAAATTTTTTATTTGAAAGTACTTGTTTATTACAATGTGATAATGTTTACATTTCAGGCTTTATCCATGAACTTGGGAGGAGCTCCAGCAGGTCCTGCAGGTACCGGTAAAACAGAAACAGTCAAAGATCTGGCTAAAGCTTTAGGTTTACTATGTGTTGTAACAAACTGTGGAGAGGGTATGGACTACAAGGTAATGTGTTCTTCATTTATTTTATATGAATCAAATTTTCTTACAATGATATTGATTTTATGTCTTTGATAAATTGACTATGTTTGGTGACAGTTTAGTATGCTAAATTCTTCCAAAAGTCAATTACTGAAAATTAAATCATGGCCAAAACAAGCACTCAGTTTAATTGAGAAACTAAATGTCATGTAAATACATGTACATGTATATTGCAATGAAATTGAACTTAGTAAGAAAATTAATGAAAATAAAATACAGATAATAAAATGCCAAACAAATTGATCTGAAGGAAGAATGCATATGCCATGAAAACATAGTAATTCCCAAGAAAGTGACTTTTTGTGGGATTCACAGAAATACATGTAAGTTTATTTAAAGTATATTTCATTTGATGGACAATTTTGAGATTTCCCAAAATTGTAAGCAGAGTTCTCACTGCTATATTTATAATTTAATCAGTCATTAATATTTTACAGGCTGTTGGTAAGATATACTCTGGTCTATGCCAGTGTGGAGCCTGGGGATGTTTTGATGAGTTTAATCGTATTGATGTCTCTGTATTGTCTGTCATCTCAACACAGTTAAAAACCATCCAGAATGGTCTGATAATGAAGTTAAAAAGATTCCATGTAAGTAAAAATCTTTCTCCAATTCTTAACATGTTAACCCAGTTGGTCAAAAATGTGTATTATTTTTAATCCACATGTTGGTTAAATTTCTGCGTGATGTTTCCTGCAACGTTTCATTTCATTCATAAAGTCTATTGTGACGTCATCGTTACTATGTTTTCAGATAGCGCCCCAAACATTGACAATGCGTGCTAAACCATTGAATATGCACCTGAAACACGTTAAAGTCATTGGAGAAACAATATATCCTTCCGTTTGTTCGTGGATTACGAGATTTCTCTGTTTTCGATAGTTAAATTTCTGATTTTAACATGCTCGCTAAAGCTCGCATGTTGAAAATCACAAATTTAACTATCTCAAACTGGAGAAATATCGTAATCCATTTGATCGGGAAGGATATACTATATATCCACATTGTTTAATCATGAAGTTACAAAGTTTAAGAGGTAATTTAAGATAAATAATACCAAAATGGTCTTTTTATGAAGTCAAAAAGAAATTCTATAAATTCATTTCAAAATGGTCTAGAATTGAAGTTAAAAATGCAATCCAGAATGATCTAATCATGAAGTTTAAGAGATTCCATTTAAGTTAAATACAATCCAGAATAATTTGAACATCAAGTTAAAGAGATATGTTGTATGTAAGTTTAAACAGTCCAAAATGGCCAAGTCATGAAGTTAAATTCAGTGTAAGCTAAATCATTTGGTCATGAAGAAAAGTTTTATTCTTGTTAATTCTCAAGAAAAGAAATATTGCGAGTTTAAATCTGAACAATTTTGGTTTTGCACCTCATTTGCTACAACCCCAAATGAATTATCGCAAAAATGAGTGGCAAAAAAAAAATTAAACCAAATGGAGCAATTCACTGAAATAAGTAATGTAAAAAATAAATTGGTTTACAGCATATCTGTAATTTGTGAATAACTTCATTATTAACTAAAACAATGGCTGTAGAATACCCAAGGACAAAACGAAAGTCGATTACATAAATCAAAATCCACAGACTAGACAAAAATGAGANAATTTATGTCATTTTCCTATTTTACTTACAGTTTGAAGGCCAGGAGATCAGCCTGGACTTACGTGTAGGTATCTTCATTACCATGAACCCAGGTTATGCTGGTCGTACAGAACTTCCAGAATCAGTCAAAGCACTGTTCCGTCCTGTGGTAGTAATCGTGCCAGATTTACAACAGATTTGTGAGATCATGTTGTTCTCTGAAGGTTTCTTAATGGCCAAGGTGTTGGCAAAGAAAATGACAGTATTATACAAACTTGCCAAAGAACAATTGTCTAAGCAGTATCATTATGACTTTGGTTTAAGAGCTCTGAAATCTGTACTTGTGATGGCTGGTGAACTGAAGAGAGGCTCAGCAGAATTACCAGAGGATGTTGTGTTGATGAGAGCATTGAGAGATATGAACTTACCGAAGTTCGTATTTGAAGATGTACCCTTGTTCTTGGGATTGATTGGTGATTTGTTCCCTGGTCTGGATTGTCCACGTGTGAGATATCCAAACTTTAACGATGCAGTAGAGGCTGTATTAGAAGACAACGGCTATAAGCTACTCCCTGTACAGGTAATGCTGAAAGACTAGTTAGCAAGTGATTAAGTAATACATGCTCTGACTTCAATCTTTTGAATTAAAAACTTTTTATCTTATAAAAGTTCTAGTACTGCTGATGAGGAATAAATTTCCGAAATGGCCATACAGCTCATTAAAATTATTGCAGTTGGAGTTGACATATGTGTTATGGTCTCATGTTCATTTACTCCATATCCTTTCGTAAAATATTTAATACAGGAGTTTGTCTTTTATTGCAGTGTGGAGTTGGTAAAACTATTCCCCGTGGTAGAGATGTATGCTCTTTCTTTATTTTTCCTTAGATATGGTGTACTTGTACATGAGATAATATCTCATGTGTACACTTTGTTCAATTACTATTACCTAAATTTATGTAAATTCTAAAACCAAAGGATTAACTCCCACCATCGTAGTTTTGTCCTTAGCAATATTTGATATTACTGATTATTCGGATTTCGTTTGGTTTTCATTTTTTGAAATTATGGATTTCCTTTGAGTTCTAGTGCTGCTGATGAGGAATAAATTTCGGAAATGGCCATACAGCTCATTAAAATTATTGCAGTTGGAGTTAACATATGTGTTATGGTCTCATGTTCATTTACTCCATATCCTTTCGTAAAATATTTTAACCTTCCAAGTATATAAATAAAATGTCAAGCATAGTTTTGCTACATGTGTCTTGGGAGGTTCCCAATTTCACCAAACAGAACTTTTCTGTAAACTTTAAAATACCACATGGATGTGATTCTTTGGCGGATTTCAGTCAGGCTACTTTATTATATACAAAAAAAAAATGTATGTAATATTACCTTCCGCTTTAGCTAATATTGGAAAATTTCTTGGTGTTATGAAAATATAATTCACATCCCTGATGCCAACCTTGATTGAAAATCACTACATTTTGACTTCAAAACACAAATGTTCCCGAAAAATTAAAATACTTAGAAAAATGACAAAGGGCAGAATAGTAGGAATCTGAATCTGTAGCCCTCCCTCCCCCAATATTAACAGTCGGGGAAAGCTCAATTTTGGTTGGATGACAGTTGATAACAGGATTATATATCACAGATGCGTTTTGATTTTTAAATGTTTAAATGATGATGCACCTTCTTATTTAATCGACAAGATAAGGTACATCTCTCAGAGTAATCCATATCAATTAAGAAATGTTATTAGTGGTGATTTATGTGTACCAAAAACTAAAACAGAACTTTTTAAAAAATCATTTAGTTTTTCTGGACCTTCTACATGGAACACTCTACCAGGCTCAGTGCGAAATTCTAAGAATATTGTGGTTTTTAAAAATAAGCTAAAATGCTACTTGCTCAACAAACAAATTGTACCAGCTGAATAAATTTGTATTTTTATAACATTTTGTATCTGATATCACAATGTACTCTTTAATTGTAGTATGCATTATCTTGTGTGTATTCAATATTGTTATTGAGGGCCTCAGGGAAGATTAGTTTGTACTAACTGTGTAACCCTCTTTAAATAAAGCTTTTATTATTATTATTATTATTATTAATTATATATTGAATTTTGATTAAATCTTTAATACTTTCTTACGTACTTAGAATTAACAGTTCAACAATTGTCTGTTGATAGGTCGACAAAGTTGTACAGTTATACGAGACCATGATGACCAGGCATACTACAATGATTGTAGGACCCACTGGTGGTGGTAAATCTGTTGTCATAAATACATTGGCACAGTCACAGACAAGGTAGGTATCTAATCAACAAGAATGACCAGACATTTTCCAAGTATTTACAGCTGATAAATAACTGGGAAAAAAACCAATACAAAATACCAAAGTTACTGTTAATTCGGTTTCTGCATATGGCTATTTCGACAACTTATGAAAGTGACATGCATTTTCAAGCCAGTAAAGGATATACTACAAAACAACGGCAGCAGAATACCGAAGGAACAAAGGAAGCGATGACTACAAAACTCGAAGTCCAAAGACATGGCAGAAACGGTAACAGATAAAAACAAAGACAAAACAAGGACGTGAGACAGCTACAATGCACGGAAATAAAAAGATAACATTAAGAACTAAGGCACTCATAGTGTGAACTCCCATGAAAACCGGGAGTGACATCAGGTGCTCCGGAAGGGTAAGCATGTCCTGCTCCCCTAGCGGCACCCGTCACACTATTAGTGAGTCAATCCGGGGTTGAGTCAAATCCGTGAAGACGTGAAATCTAGCTGAAAATGTCCGTTTACAAATGATGTATATAAATACCAAGAATTGATATAATCAGTTAACAGTGTTATCCATTTTTAACATCAAAAAGGTGGTTGTTTTCAATAATATAATGCTTTGGAATTTCCATGTATATCAGTTGAAATAATCTTAACCCTAGTACTGCCGGCTATATTTAGATTATTCACTACTGCTGCTGCCGTGATGTCAATTAAGCTCTGCATCTCTGTGCCAGCTTGTTTTGATAAATTTTATTATTTAACCCCATGTTAATATTTTGTCAATTTAATCAATGATCTGTTGGTTTTTTTTAATAACATTCAATGTATTTATTTTTCAGAATTGAACAGGCTTTTCCATGTTGAAAAAAATATAATTTTATGTTGAGTATTTCTTGAAATATATCAAATAAAAGGATACAAACAATGTTTTGTTGTTTTATAATTAATTATTATGTTCATTATTAAAAATTAAATGAAGTTAAAAGCAAGATGGGTTTATATCATCTATTTCTTTTATTCCCATGCGATTATGTCGTGAAAATGTTGTTCAAAGTAATATTTTCCCATTTTGGGAAAAAGGGGGGTCAAATTTTGACAGTCCTGGGTTCAAGAAATCTGCCACGTACCTGTTCGTCTTATTTGATTTATCCCCAAAATGCAAACCCATGCAAAAGATAATCAATAAAATCATCAATCGTGTCTTTATTATCCATAATTATAAATTTTCAACGATTTCTTTGTCAACCGGGAGCGCACGTGTTTCTCGATTTTTCCCAGATCCAAGAACCCACGAACTGCGCGATTTATTCATTATTTTCCGTGTCATCCTCGTCAAAACTCAAATATTAATGCCCAGAATCACCGTTTGTAACCTATTCCCCTAAAAAATCACGATTTTTAGCCTCAAATAGCTCCCATCACACGTCAGCGTCAACAACTCCATCTTCGACTTTGTACACAAACAATGTGTAATTTCCACATACATTTTTTTCCGAATGGAGTATCGTAGAGAGCCAATGAAAACAGTTTTGTATAGGAAATTCCTTCCTCTGATGCGTTGTTTACGTGTTACAAAAATAACCGCACAATTTCATTGGTCAAAAGCGAAAATCCCGACCTAATATAGAAAGTCTATATATTGACGACCGGCAGTGAAAGAAATACCGGAAGTAGTCAATAAATCGACGACCGGCAGTAAACAAAACTTATCTGGGTCGTCGATATAGTGAGGTCCTGCAGTACTAGGGTTAAACCTAATATAAAAACAACCACCTGTGTCAAGTGAAAGGTGGTTGTTTTGAAATTAACGGTGATTGTTTTAACCACCTTTAAACAGGCATGGAAAACACTAGCTTACTATGGATGATTAGCCTCAATGTTTTTCAGATCAAAGTATATGACCTCTTTGTTCATACAGTAAGGAGGAAGAGACTGCTGCTGTTGAATCCTGTAAAAAACCTGGTTAATGATCTAGCTAAATAACTACCAATGCTACTTTTTATCATTCATCAGAATATGATTAATGAATTTTAACAACAATCAGTTGGCAAAAAATTAACGTATTTAACGTATCTATAGGGATCTGAAAGGATCTTAAGTGTGATCCCTCGAGATTTGTGAAAAAAATGCCTGTAAAAATAGGCATGACACATGATTCCAGTGATTTCTACATGTGATAGCCAAAAACCACGTCAGCATTATACATGATTTTACCAATTTTTAAGCATGATTATGTGAAAAGGGATCTCTTGAGCTGATGACCCCTAACTATCTGTGGAAAAAAGTTGTGAAAATTTGTTTACAGTTTTGGCTTTTCTGTATTGTACCATTTTAAATTTTAGATGTTCTTGTGTAAGTATCGCAATATATAAGTGTTTACACTGCGTAACATTGTGTGCAACGTAATGTCTATTTTGTAGTTTTTTGTAAGTCAATTATTTTGATTTTTCAGGCTTGGTACAACAACAAAATTGTTCGTAATCAACCCTAAAGACAGAAGTGTGATAGATCTGTACGGTATACTGGACCCTATCACTAGAGACTGGACGGATGGTCTATTGTCCAATATATTCAGAGAAATCAATAAACCGACCGATAAAAATGAGAGGAAGTATATCGTATATGATGGAGATGTTGATGCATTATGGGTAGAAAACATGAACTCTGTCATGGACGACAACAGATTATTGACCTTGGCTAATGGTGAACGTATCAGATTGCAGAAGCATTGTGCTATGTTGTTTGAGGTAAGAGGGCAGGAAGGACCTTTTTTTTTTTGGGAGCAGCCATATTATTAAGTGGGAATTTGGGATTAATATTCCTAGAACTACATTTTAATTTTTGAGAGTCAAGATTGAAATATTTTATTAGGGCCCCGCCATGAAATGGCGGCGCCCTGTAGAAATCAGCCTGTCCGTCCGTCCATCCGTCCGTCCGTCAATCAGTCTGTCCGTCCGTCAGCATTTTCTATGTCATACAATAACTCAAGAATGCCTTCACCGATTTTTATGATTTTTTTTACTCAAAATTGAACTTCACTAAAGGAAGCTCCCTTTTGTTTTTGAAGAAAATCAGAAAATGATTTTTGGGAAAAAAACTTCATTTTTATATGAAAAAGTGCATATTTTGAGAATTAACTCTATGTTGTATGATAACTCGAGAATTTCCTCACCAATTTTTATGATTTTGATACTCAAGGCTGAACTTGACTAATGGAAGCTCCCTTTTGTTTTTGAGGAAAATCAGAAAATGATTTTTGGGCAAAAAAGTTGTTTTTATATGAAAAAGTGCATATTTTGAGAATTACCTCTATGTCGTACGATAACTCAAGAATGCCTTCACCGATTTTTATGATTTTGCTACTCAAGGTTGAGCTTGACTAAAGGAAGCTCCCTTTTGTTTTTGAGGAAAATCGGAAAATGATTTTTGTTAAAAAACTTCGTTTTTATATGAAAAAGTGCATATTTTGAGAATTAGCTCTATGTCGTACAATAACTTAAGATTGCCTTCAGGGATTTTAATTATTTTGATACTCAAGGTTGAACTTGACCAAAAGGAAGCTCCCTTTCATTCTTGAGGAAAATCTGAAAATGGCTTTTGGGAAAAAAACTTCTTTTTATATGAAAAAGTGTATATTTTGAGAATTACCTCTTTGTCGTATCATAACTAAAGATTGCCTTCAGGGATTTTAATGATTTTGATACTCAAGGTTGAACTTGACCAAAGGAAGCTCCCTTATGTTTTTGAGGAAAATCCAAAAACAGTTTTAAGGGAAAAACTTTGAAAAAGTGCAAATTTTGAGAATTAGCTCTATGTCGTACGGTAAATTAAAAATGCCTTAAGGGATGTAAATGATTTTGATACTCAAGGTTTTTCTTGACCAAAGGAAGCTTTCTTTCATTTTTGAGGAAAATCCGATTACCATGAAATTCTGCAAACAAATTTTTGGGACACACAAGGGGGCGGGGCCCTTTCTGACTTTGTCAGTATTCTAGTTTTCTTTGGAATTCAAGATTTAAAAGTGAAAAACTTCTCAGGATTCTGGGATCAAACCCTCTTCTGCTGTCAGGTAAGATTCAAAAATAGATTTTAGATTAAGGGTTTAAAAGACCTATTTCTGGCCCTAAATGACATAAATATCAATGTTGAGAGATCGAGCTCCATATTTGTCAGAACATTATAAAGATTTGCAGTCTTTAATTAATTGTAATTTTCAGTTGTTAGTTGGTACCATGGCAAAGGCATCCGATGGAAATTGTGATGAATTGTAATTTTAAAATTTGTCTTTGTATTCATATGAGTATTACCAATATGTTATGTTGAATTGTAAATACAGTGTATTTATTCCCAAGAAATAATTGCCAAAATGACATAGAAAATATATACATTTTAAAATAAATTCAACACTATTTGAATAGCTAAAACTCTATATTGCATGAATTTGAAATTGGATGGTCAAACGCCCTTAAGGTAGATAGACACTTATAGTCATATCCATGAGATTTCACTATTACTCAGCTCAATTGGAGAATCAATCCTGCCAAATTGAAATCTATAATAAAAACTATGGGTCACCATGTTTGTTTTTTCTAGAATTGAGGTCAAAGTTTGCTCATTTTTAGCCATTTTTCCTCTAAATTTACATAGAATGCACGGGGAAAATATGGAAAGGCAATTTTCAGCTTCATAGAAATGAACCTTTCATCCATGAGAATTCTCTGTATTCTTGTAAATAGATAGTGTATGATATAATCTATTGATTACCATGATAAAATGTATATGTCACCATGCTTTTAACGAAGATATATTGATACCTTAAATGTGTTGCTTGTGAAATGAGCACTGATTTATCTGTTTCTTTTGACCTAAAGATTAAAATGCCTCTTCAGCTCAGTTTGAACACAGTTGGACCATATTGTGCTTAAATTTTTTTTTTATGATAGGTGTTTGATCTGCAGTACGCTTCACCCGCTACAGTCTCCAGATGTGGTATGGTCTACGTAGACCCTAAAAACTTAGGGTACGATCCTTTCTGGTATAAATGGATCAATTCCAGACAGGGTAAATTGGAGAAAGATGAATTCAAGAGACTTTATGACAAATATGTGCCTACTCTGATAGACATGGTGGTGGAGGGCATCATGGATGGCCGACAGGGAGAGAAAATGAAGACAATTGTACCACTCACCAATCTAAATATGGTAAGGAAGTTTTTGTTTGATTATTTTGTTTAAGCCTTAATAAAAATATACTACATTCCCATCCATTACCACTCAGATTTACCAGCCTCTGTTTAAAAACTATTCCATTGAAATTCTTGGAATTTGTGGAGAATTTTTTTTATACCCCGTTTTTATACTTCCGCTTTAGCGGGCGGTATATTGTCATCATGGCGTCCATTTTTTTGTTCGTTTGATTGTCCATCTGTCCATCTGTCTGTTCATTATTCTGTTCGTCCTAGGGTACACACTTTGTGGTGACAACTCCTGCTAAAAATTCAATGAAACTTTCACAGAATGTTCAGTACACATTGCCATTGTTTACCATCTATTTAAAATTTTGATTTGATCTTTTTTTGGGGGGAGCGAGGGTATATATATTTTGTGATTTTCTAGTTTATGCTTTGAAAAGGGAAATTTCAATGAAAAAATTATATATTAAAAGCATATTTTGATTTTTTTTTCTCTAAGTGGGGGAGGTCTAAAGGTATTTCATGCTTATTCCCCCAGGAATTTTTACGAGAATAGCCCTAAATAAAGTGCAACAATTGCACCCTTCATTACTTGTGAAAGATGCAAAAACCTCTGTTAAATCCATTCAGTGATTATAACAGTGTTGCTATTTCTAGGTGAGACAGCTTAGTAAGATGTTAGATGCCCTGGTTACTAAGGAAGTTTCCGAAGCTGATGAACTGGAATGTTACTTCTTAGAAGCCTTGTACTGGTCTATTGGTGCTGGACTGCTGGAGGATGGAAGAATCAAATTTGATGCTCAAGTAAAAAATCTAGCATCACTCCAATCTGTCAAAGATGAGGACAAAACATATGCTGGCATGGGTAGGTATATGTACTGTATGATGTTGTTTTTAATTTTTGGTCAGTTTATTTTCAGCAGTTTGAAATACGGTTTGAAAGGTGGACTCCATGAAGGTTATAATATTTTTATGGTACTCCTTTTGTAACTTTAAGGTTTGCCAATTTAAGGTGATTAAGAGTTTTTCAGGAAAATTATCTGACTCTATATTTTGAGTACCCTTGTTTAACTAAGCAGATTTTACCATGAATGAATGATACAAAAATAAATAGAATTTAAT
>MJUU01064825.1:15203-29294 GCA_002080025.1 Modiolus philippinarum
GTATGTAATTTGTTCACCACGAAACTCTGATCAAGTTAGAATTTGGATTCAGAGGTGCAAGGGATTCTAGAGTTATGCCCCTTGATACTTCAAAATTTTGTGAAACAAAGCGGGGTATCATGGCATGGACCATTACTATTTTGTATTAATGTCTTTGTTTACAATTTCAGTATCAAGAAAGAACAAACAGAAAACAAAGAAAGGTATTTTTATTTTTTTTACAATTTTTTGAAGATATTCAGATTTCGTTTATAGGCATCTTGTTTCTTAATTAGCAACCAATATTCCTTTTAGCTCTTCTATGGCTGCAGATAGGTTGAGCTTTTGCCACCACAGTCGTGTTTGTCAAACATAAATCTGGTGTACATTACAGAAAGAGACGTACCGTAACAAATCATTTGGAAAGACATAGATTTTAATCCTTAAGACATAAAATCACAGACATACTATCACTGTGATAGACCTAAAAAGCCATAAAAACAGAGTGGAGAGGATTAAAGTTTATTACCCATTTTACCTGTAATTTCTTTGAAGTCTACCTGCTTGATTAGATTTTTACCTGTACTATAGGAAATTTCTCTACAAAACTTGGGTTTTATTGCCCCACTAAAAAAAATTTCATACTAAAAATTAATCACCATCACTTTCCAAGACATTCCCACTATCATAGTAATTAGTTATGGTATGTCTCTTTCTGTACTGTAAGCTTCATATTGAACCATCTTTTAAACTGCTTGGCCACTCAGAAATAAATATGGTCACATAAATCGCATAGAGGTCACCTGTGAAAGGCTGTTTTCAGATTGGCACATTATCAATAATGGCAACCAATGTGAACCATACATGTAGTTTAACATTGGACCTACATGGGAAAACATTAGGAAATCTTTAGAAATCTCTGAATTGCCTGGCCAAATGGAACCAAACTTGGCCACAATAGTCTTGGTGGGGTGTTTTGTTAAAAACGATATTTTTCAGAGTTGAACTTTGTCCAAGATACAATGCACTACAAGCCAGGAACATGCAATTTATTGTTGGAAATAAAGAGAAAAAAACACATTCAGAGATTCTGTTTTCTGGAACTACTTGGCAGATTGTGTGTCCCCTATTAAAAGGTGTTTTTCAAGTTTACACTAATGTCCACAATGGCAACCAGCATGGGACATAGTTAATAACATGGACCTATGGGAACACTGTCAAAAGATCTTTTCTAAAAATTCTGCATGTATACTGGGCCAATCAAAACCAGGGATCCGGAAATGCCACTTTTTTGTTGGTCATGACCGAAATTTTCAATATTTGACCGAAATGAATTTCAACTTTTCGGACATTCCAAAAAATTGTATGTAAAAAAATCGGACATTCTACAAGACAATGCACAAAGAATTTGACTTAAATCACCAAATTTCTAATTAAATTTAATGTAACATGTCACCAGGTAATTATTAAATAAACATGTCATCCTTAATCTGATTAACAGCACGTGATTAGGACAGGTAACACCTTTGTTGATTGCCAATTACGAATAAATTAGGGCCCCGCATCGAGATGCGGGTGCCCTATAGTTTTCACATTGTCCGTCCGTCCGTCTGTTTGTCCGTCAACAATTTTTTTGGTCGAAGTTTTCTGGGCTTTTACAGGTGGGAATGATTTCATATTTGGTCTGAAGCTTTATGATGATGAGTTGTACCGTGTAAGCAATTTTCAGGTTTGCCGTGCCACTACTTCCTGTTTGCCAATACTTTAACTTTTTATTATACCACTCTATGGATGAAAATTTTTCGTCAAAGTTTTCTTGGCCTCTACAGGTGGGAAGGATTTCATATTTGGTCTGAATCTTTTTGATGATGAGTTGTAAAGTGTAAGCAATTTTCAGGTTTGCCGTGCCACTACTTCATGTTTGCTGATACTTTTACTTTTTATTATACATGTACCTCTCTGTGGCTGAAAATTTTTCGTCAAAGTTTTCTTGGCTTCTATAACTGGGAATGATATGATATTTAGTCTAAAGCTTCATGATGATGAGTTGTACAATGTAAGCTATTTTCAGGTTTGCCATGCCACTACTTCCTGTTTGCCGATACTTTAACTTTTTATTATAACACTCTATGGATGAAAATTTTTCGTCATAGTTTTCTGGGCTTCTACTTGTGGTAATGATTTCATATTTGGTCTGAAGCTTTATGATGATGAGTTGTACCGTGTAAGCAATTTTCAGGTTTGCCGTGCCACTACTTCCTGTTTGCCAATACTTTAACTTTTTATTATACCACTCCATGGATGAAAATTTTTCGTCAAAGTTTTCTTGGCTTCTACAGTTGGGAATGATTTCATATTTAGTCTAAAACTTCATGATGATGAGTTGTATCGTGTAAGCTATTTTCAGGTTTGCCATACCACTACTTCCTGTTTGCCGAAATAACTTTTAATTGTACCACTCTATGGATGAAAATTTTTGTCAAAGTTTTCTTGGCCTCTACAACTGGGAATGATTCGATATTTGGTGTAAAGCTTCATGATGATGAGTTGTATCGTGTAAGCTATTTTCAGGTTTGCTGTGCCACTACATCCTATTTGCCGATACTTTTTAACTTTTTATTTTAAAATATTTTCATTAAACAAATATTGATAATTTGGTACAAAGGAAGTGACTGCCTATTGGGGGGCCCACCTGCGTTCAGCAGTACCTCTAGTTACCCTTGTGATGATGATAACAAGTGCTGGTAAATACCCAAGAGGTAAATATTGGCAAAGGAAGGGCTTGAAGTAGAGGATTTTACTTGAACCGCGACATTTTCTTTTTAATTTCAACTTAACGAACGGTACTTTCGTTTCTACTTACTTTCCGACCGTGCATGTGTGTTCATAAAACTTATGTGAAGATTGATAAAACCCTAACATTGCAGTAAATAAAAATTAATTTAATCCCACTGAATTCCGTTAGTGCCTTGAATAGCCTTTCCAATTTATTGCGTTTTCATTTCACAGCCGTTTCCGATTTTGTTCGAAAAATACAACACATGTGTCATTTGCGGTTTACTTGCATTTGTCATCAAAGGAATTTTGACATTTGGACATCACTGCTGATAATAAACATGAATTATAAATCTAATGCAGTGATAGTATAACCTCTGGCATCAGAATACGTGACAAGAATCATACGTTGCGTTGAAAACATAGCTTAAAATAAGCATCATTGAAAAAAGGGGGGGTAAAGACGATGTCAAAAATTTTATCCACATGTTCTTTCCTCCCAAAAATGACCGAAATCGGTTCCGAAAATTTCCGGATCCCTGATCAATACCTAACTTCAGCATTAATTTGCTTCAATTTTTTTTTCTCGGAAACTACTGCGCGATTTAGAACCAAACTTAATCCTATTAGTTCTTGGTTGGTTACATGTAAAGAAAAGGCGTTTTTCAAGTTCACACAATTTCCAAGATGGCTGCTAGCATGAACGTAGTTAAACATTTAACCTAAGGGTGATATGATTCACCGTATTTTTTATTGAACATTTGATTTACGATATTTGAAAGGTCACTTACTGTACAGCTCACATGGAAAACGCAAAATCCTTGTTGTCATCAAGGCGATTTTGCCACATTTGGAAATCCACCGCGATCTTGAACGTGGACAACTTATTGAGAACGTGGACAAAATATTTACCTGTGTGGACCTCTCGTGACATTGTGTTGAACATGGAATCATCGTGGGTCAACATCTAGAAATCATTGTGTTGTCGTGAAAAATACTAATTAAAAAGATTGAGCTTAATGTCAACAAATAACCATTTTCCCCAAATTATCATAATCAGAAAGTTTGACAGGTTGAAGTTAAATATAATTTTCTTTGCCAACAAATGTTCACATGCAGATCGTCAGAGTGAATTACAATATTTGCAAGCCTCAAATNTTATTGCCCCACTAAAAAAAATTTCATGCTAAAAATTAATCACCATCACTTTCCAAGACATTCCCACTATCATAGTAATTAGTTATGGTATGTCTCTTTCTGTACTGTAAGCTTCATATTGAACCATCTTTTTAAACTGCTTGGCCACTCAGAAATAAATATGGTCACATAAATCGCATAGAGGTCACCTGTGAAAGGCTGTTTTCAGATCGGCACATTATCAATAATGGCAACCAATGTGAAACATACATGTAGTTTAACACTGGACCTACATTGGAAAACATTAGGAAATCTTTAGAAATCTCTGAATTGCCTGGCCAAATGGAACCAAACTTGGCCACAATAGTCTTGGTGGGGTCCTTTGTTAAAAACGATATTTTTCAGAGTTGAACTTTGTCTAAGATACAATGCACTTCAAGCCAGGAACATGCAATTTATTGTTGGAAATAAAGAGAAAAAAACACATTCAGAGATTCTGTTCTCTGGAACTGCGTGGCAGATTGTGTGTCCCCTATTAAAAGGTGTTTTTCAAGTTTACACTAATGTCCACAATGGCAACCAGCATGGAACATAGTTAAAAACATGGACCTATGGGAACACTGTCAAAAGATCTTTTCTAAAAATTCTGCATGTATACTGGGCCAATCAAAATTCAATACCTAACTTCAGCATTAATTTGCTTCAATTTTTTTTTTCTCGGAAACTACTGCACGATTTTAAACCAAACTTAATCCTATTAGTTCTTGGTTGGTTACATGTAAAGAAAAGGCTTTTTTCAAGTTCACACAATTTCCAAGATGGCTGCCAGCATGAACGTAGTTAAACATTTAACCTAAGGGTGATATGATTCACCATATTTTTTATTGAACATTTGGTTTACGATATTGGAAAGGTCACTTACTGTACAGCTCACATGGAAAACGCAAAATCCTTGTTGTCATCAAGGACAAATTTTGCCACATGTGGAAATCCACCGCGATCTTGAACATGGACAACTGATTGAGAACGTGGACAAAATATTTACCTGTGTGGACCTCTCCTGACATCGTGTTGAACGTGGAATCATCGTGGGTCAACATCTAGAAATCATTGTGTTGTCGTGAAAAATACTAATTAAAAAGATTGAGCTTAATGTCAACAAATTACCATTTTCCCCAAATTATCATAATCAGAAAGTTTGACAGGTTGAAGTTAAATATAATTTTCTTTGCCAACAAATGTTCACATGCAGATCGTCAGAGTGAATTACAATATTTGCAAGCCTCAAATTTTTTGTTTGTCTCGTTGCCGTGAAAATAGGCATGAATATTCTGTCAAATAACTGTTCTTTCAAATATTTTCAAGCAGAAATTTGCATAGATGGAAATTAAAATAAAATATTCACTTTCAACAATAATCCATCGGCATCGTAGTTGTGTAATTGTCACTTGTCAGGTCTCAGCTTTATAACTTTTAGCAAAATATTCTGTCAAAAATCGTTGTCTATCAAATCTTTATTATAAATAGGTTAAAATTTAAAATAAAACCTGGATATCGCACATTAAGCAGGAGTGCTTTCGGAAGCCATTAGATTATATATATATAGTAGATACGCATAGGTAATTTTCTAGAAATAGAACGAAAAAACGACCAATGAAAAAAAATCAATATCTCAGGTAATATGAATACAAATTGGGTAGAGGCGCTCGTTCAACAATTGAAGCATGCTTTTGATAACAAATATATATCTAGGAATGTTGAATGTTTTATTAATTTTTTTTACATGCATTTGGTTTCCGTTCATGAACTACAATACGATTGGGACAAATATGTGTTAGTCCCATGATGTAAATATCCTTCGGTTTGTATGTTTGCAACGAAATCAAACATGTTAGTCCAAGGATGTAAATATTCCTAGATTTTTATATTTGCAATGAAATCAAACATATATACATGTAGAATTTCCTCAGTGTGGCTGCGATGGTTCCAAGAGGATTCCGTTTTCAAAAATTTGTCCATGTTGGGTCATGTACCGCTAATTTAAGGGGGACATCCGCGATCGTCCACCCTGCTACACGGACTTAGCTAATCAGTCCACGTTGCGATAATCCACCCTAAAACAAGGACTTTGCGTTCATCTGTGTGAGCTGTACAGTACAATACGAACCATACAGTTCTAATAACATTTGGAACTGAAGATATAAGCGGCCTTCTTTTGATGGCATTTTTTTCTATTGCAAAATAAAAAATACTTTGTTTTTAGAATAAATCATTCAATTTATACTGATTATTTCAATCTCCTGTGTTTTCAGCCATGTCATAAGCAACCTCAGTTGTAATGGTGGCAGAGTTGTTAGGACAAAATCATTGTGAAATGTATCGCTTTATGAAACTTAATGCAGGTAGAATATTGCAATATGTATCATTTGCCAAAAAAAGTTTATTGTTACACCCCTAATTGAACCCTAAAGAGTTCTTTTAGAATGGTATGCCTTTTATGTAGTCAACTGCTTACAGCTTTTAACCAGCAGGTGAGAAGGGGTAATTATGTGTTTTCTCATACATGGAAAATGTTCACTTTCTACATCATACATGTACATGTATAAGATTTTTTTCAATTTTTATAGCTATTTTTTCATCACAATTCTACTGAAATTTTATGCATTTTGTCTAATCAATTTTTGTCCTGTTACAGCCTTTGGGTTTCCATAAACTGGTTTAACCCTACCACTGGCTTTTGCTAGTGCCAGTACCAAGTCCAGCTGTCCCGAGTTCCTATCGTTGCTAGGGCCCTGCCATGAAATGGCAGTGCCCATAGTAAGCAGCCTGTTTGTCTGTCTGTCTGTCCGTCAGCATTTTCTATGTCGTACAATAACTAGAATGCCCTATCTGATTTTTATGATTATTTTATTCAAAGTTGAACTTGATGAAAGAAAGCTCCCTTTCGGTTTTGAAGAAATTCTGAAAATGATTTTGGGAAAAACTTCATTTTTATATGAAAAAGTGCATATTTTTAGAATAAGCTCTATGTCGTATGATAACTTAAGATTGCCTTCATGGATTTTAATGATTTTGATACTCAAGGTTGAACTTGACTAAAGGAAGCTCCCTTTCGTTTTTAAGGAAAATCTGAAAATGATTTTTGGGTAAAAACTTTGTTTTTATATGAAAAAGTGCATATTTGGAGAATTAGCTCTATGTTTTATGATAACTTAAGATTGCCTTCAGGGATTTTTAATGATTTTGATACTCAAGGTTGAACTTGACCAAAGAAAGCTCCCTTTTGTTTTTGAGGAAAATCTGAAAATGATTTTTGGGGAAAAAACTTTTTAAATGAAAAAGTGCATATTTTGAGAATTAGCTATATGTCGTATGATAACTTAAGATTGCCTTCAGGGATTTTAATGATTTGGATACTCAAGGTTGAACTTGACCAAAGGAAGCTCCGTTTTGTTTTTGAGGAAAATCCAAAAACAGTTTTTGAGGGAAAAACTCAGTTTTTTATGAAAAAGTGCATAATTTGGGAATGAGCTCTATTCATACAATAAATTGAGATTGCCTTCAGTATTTATATGATTTTGATACACAAGGTTGGTCTTTACCTAAGGAGGCTCCATTTTGTTTTTGAATAAAATCCGATTTCAATGAAATTCTGCAAACATGTTTTTTGGGACACGTACACAAGGGGGTGAGACCCTTTCTGACTTTGTCAGTATTCTAGTTTACATTTGTCTTTTCTCTTATTTGTGTTTTTCATGTGTTTTTCCCTGGTAAATTGTAGCATGTATTTAAAAATATTTTTGTCATTCTCTGTCTCGGAGAAATCATGGTTTAAATACAAGTGTAATTTTTTTACCACCATTATTCTCTATATATCTTTGTAATATTTATCATTGAAAATTCCACTCTGTGTTTAAATAGTGAATTCTCTCAAATCATAGAACACAAAAATATTTCAAAAATATCTGCAAAAACTGTCTTACATAACTGAGCTTAAAAGTAAAACTTCATCAAAATCGGACAAGAAATAAGTTCAGGACAATTCATTGAAAAAATGTGATTTTATATCAAATAACACTATGTTACAACGTTTGTTTATAATTATAAGATACAATGCTGTATATATCGTATATGTTTTTTATCTAAATTAATAAGCTGGAAACTTAATTTTTAGAAAACTTTATTTTTAGGAGGCGGTACAGAGCAAGAAAGTCTTCGTCATCATCAAGGTCATCATCAGGGTCAAGGTCACCACCAAGAAGATCTACTCATAAAAAATCTAAAGGATCCAATTCATCAAGTGAAAATGAGGATTCAACACCTGAAAAAGTTAAACATAGGTCAAGGTCAAGTGAGAAAAAATTGTCAAAAGATAAACAGGAAGTTGTGAAAAGTCGGGACAAAAAATCTAATGAAGACATGTCAGCTAAAACAAAGAATGGTGAAAAATCTAAAAATAAAAGTGACACAAAAGTGAAAAGGTCAAGATCATCATCATCTAGTAGTAGTGGAGAGGAAGTGTCATCAAAGAAAAGAAAATCTGATGAAAAAGAAGAAAAGAAAACAGAAAAATATGACAGAGAATTGACAGTAGAGGAAATAAAAACTCGCTATGCTAGACGCACAACACCAGAAATGATTGAGGCAGCTCGAGAACGATATTTCATAAGAAAAATGGAAAGGGAACATACGAAGCCTTATATCTTTAAAAGCGATGAATAGTCAAGAATTGCATAAGCTAGAAGGTTACTTTATCTTATACTGGTGAATAAATGATATGAGTAGGTCAATGTGTCCTAAAAAGTGAATACAGGATATCATTAGTTGAAAGTCCCAAATGATAGAATGTCACTGAATTACGCACAAATTGATAAATAAATGATCTGAATAATGAAATTTCAATATGTTAGAAGGTCCATCACTGTATCACAAATGTGACTAATTGCTTTGCTTAACTGTAAGTGGTCTACAGATATCCTATCCTTTATCAATTATTTCTTTGTTTTCTGGCATCAAACAAAATTTTCTTTTCAGTTTTTGAATTTACTATATTAAAATATATTTTTCTCTGTGCAAAGTAAAAAAAAAATGCTTGAATATTGACTTAAATGATAATTCCATCATAATATCTTCTAAATTAAAAAAAAGTTTCACAGCTACAGCAGCAGATTTGTGAATCGGACATTCTTCAACAATATGATAGGGATTGCCCGAACATGGAGGTTTCTGTCTCTGAGCTATGAAGATCCACAAATATCCAATAAAAATGTTCCAAAAGCCAGGGATCTGTTTGGGGTTTGTTGCAAATTTTAAGAACATTTTATAATGGATGTTTAAAAATTTTCATTGTGCAGAGCTATGCTTGGTATGTTTCTCTAGTTAAATGTATTTTGTTAGTATTTCATTTTATAAACTAAAGCATTGTGAACAGTATTGGTGTGTTCTCATGAATATTTACTTGGACGACATTGTTACCTCCACCATATCGTTTATTGGATTCCTTTGAAACTTGCTAGCATGTGTGAATACTTTATTTGGTTATGGTTGTTCAATCAAAATACATAATCATAAAATCATAATTATCAAGAACAAAATCAATAAACAAATTCTTCAATAAGGTTTTATGTCTGACATACATACATGAAATACAGTAAAAAATATAACAATACAAACCCAATACATACTTGAACATTTTTAGAAAACTTTATTTTTAGGAGACGGTATAGAGCAAGAAAGTCTTCGTCATCATCAAGGTCATCATCAGGGTCAAGGTCACCATATATTATTAATCTTACTGAGTCCAAAGAACTATTATATAATAGTAGCTATTACTACTATTTCTTTAATTTCTAGCAAACACCTCCTGACAGATTAGTTATTGAAATAATAATCAACATGTTTGGAAATTTGATCTCAGTTGGCGATTGGTCAGTGTCTTGTGTTAGTTTCTAGAAATAGTGCAAACAGATATTAATGAAATTAACACCTGCATCATTGTTTAACAAAATGGTTTTTGCATTTTTATGAGTAAGTTAACTCAATTTTTTGATAATATGACATTTTTGAAAAATATTATATTCAACACCCCTTTCAATGAATGGTGCAATGATACACATAGCAACAAAATGGCGGCATACTTGAGATTGGAGACAATGGAGATGGCTTTACTTCAAATAAATTGAGTAGAAATAAGAGAAACAATCTCTAACATTGTTTTCCGGATTATGAGGATAATTTCTCACATCTCGATAGTTAGATTTTCACATTTTAAAGTTCTCGGGTAAACCTTGAACTTCAAAATGTGAAAATTTAACTATCTCAGTGAGAGAAATATACATAATAAACTGGAAACAATGTTAGAGTCAGAGACTATATATAATAAATAACAGATAAAATTAAAAAAGCACAAGCAAGAGGCACCATAAAATGAAAACAAATTGTGTTAATGAAAAAACAATATGCCTTCGGTAACAATCATGTACCAGTATTAATGCTTCAATACCAATATGCACTAGAAATTAAGACTAGTAAACATTTGTACTAAGCTCCTTTGGATCAATTCACATATAGAATATCAAGACTTTTGCAATTGTAATTACTGATCTAAAAGCGAATTCTAGATTTTGACCTTTTGACCTCTATGACCTTGACCTTTGACCTTACCGTGATGAATTTGCGTAATGGTGTTCAGGTTTATATGAACAATATACAGACCGAATATGCAGTCCTATCACAACTGGTTGAAAAGATGTAAGCAATTTTAAAGTTTTTATTAAAGTTTTTGAATTTGCACTCAGTGACCTTGACCTTTGAACTGACCCTGATCTTTTTGTGGATTTGAGGTGAGATTTATTAGATATATTTACATATAGACTTTAAAGCCTCTAGCAATTGCAATTAAGGAGCTACAGCAAAATCTGGATTTTGACCTCTGGACCTCTGTGACCTTGAATTTTTACCTGAACTAGTGAAATTTGCACAATGCCATTCAACTTCACATGAACAATATACAGGCCAAATATGAAGGTCTTATCACATCTGGTTGAAAAGATAAAGGCAATGTTAAAGTTTTTGTTAAAGTCATCCAATTTGCACCTTGAAATTTGCATAATGTTGTTTTACATGATCAATACACATACCAAATATGAAGGGCCTATCACATCTGGTTCAAAAGTTATGATCAAGGTTAAAGTTAAGAACAGACAGATGGCAAAAACAAAATGCCCCTGATCTAAAGATCCGAGGGCATTATAAAAACAACAGCCCTTTCATTAACCAACATACCATCTAACTGCATGCAAGCTTCAAGTAATAACTACGGTTTAGTATTGAATGCTGTGGGAAAACATATTTAATCATCTCTCATAAGCTTTTGAAAACTTATTATATATTATATATGAAAGTAAAAGACTGCTCAATCAGATTTTAAAAAAAACCTTCATCATGTAACAAAACTTAACCAAACATATTATATGTCTATGATCTAACTTTTGTTTTGTTTGATGCAATATGTTTAACAGAGAACTATTTAAGAAGAGTCTGAAATTGGTCATTAGTGCCAACATGAGGTAATAAGCTATGGTTTCATTTTAAAGACATATAATTTTTAAATCAAGGCTGAAGTTATTTTTGATTTCATCAGTTACTCTGCAAGTGAGAAAGGCTACACTTGGCCACTGTGCCTCTATTGACATGTTTAAAAAATCTAGTGAGTGGATAAAGGACAGAGAGTTGAACATTCTCTCTGGCGCGGAAATATATAGTGCATGAAATTTTAAAGTAAGTGAGAGCAGAACCACCAGTCTAAAACGAACAATCCAAGGACAATGCCAATGGCAACATCGGAAAAACAGAAAACTTTGTCTAAGGGGTAGGATTATAGCCTGTAACTCACTGATATTGTTTTATCAACTAATTCAAAAGTCGAGCAGTAAGACCTTGCATTTTATTCAATTTGCTGCTTTTATCAACAATTCAAGCTCCTGAAGAATACTGAGTCTTCATTTTGTGTTATTACATTCGATGGTTGTGCTTGGTAATGGATTTGGCCTCCTGTTTCAATTAAAATGGGAACTTCTTTCAGATTATTTTGGGATTATGACTTTCAATATAATTTGAATGCAATGCTGCTGATGAGAGGTTACTCCCTGAATCACGTGTATATCATAACTAAATTTATCCTTAATATGCATTTTGAGTACTTTTGTATTTTAAAAAATGATAAAGTGATTTCAGAACTAAGATTTGTTCAGCATTTGGTCCTTTTCACCTCTTTCAGACCAGCTGGAGTTTTGTTTTATAAACCAAAAGCAGTGGCGTTGAAAGAACTATAAAGCCTTCAATAATGATCAATAACTCGTAGTGCACTGTTTATAATTTGTTGCTAGATGGTGAAGAAACCTCATGTTCTATACACTGTCATGTCTGGATAAACATTACAAATTCTCATATGTTAGTAGCAAGCGTTCAGAATTCAGGAGTGATGCCATTGATTTATTGTCAGACCTTTATATTCGAAGCCTGTACAGAATATATTTTAAGTAAGTCGACTGAAGCATGAAGTATTACCCTGTACCTATGTCCGTAAATTTCTCAACTTATGTATGTAGCAGTAATTAGTATTTGGTCTGAAGCTTTAGTACGATGGGATATAAGGCGCCTCCCCCTTTGGGTGTCTCTCACTCATCTATTTACTGTGCGCCGACTTTTTGATGTACATTTTTAGAACAATCTGTGTTAAATTTTTTGTCAAAGATATCTCAACTTGTGTATGTATAACTCTTTTTTTTTATACCCCCCACTTGAAAAGTGGGGGGGGGTATATAGTGATGGGGTTGTCCGTCCGTCCTTCCGTCCGTCCGTCCGCTACACCTGAGGGTACTCATCCCTTATCCACTACTCCTCCTGAACCACTGAATAGATTTTGATGAAACTTAAACACAGTCTTTATGACATAATGTAGATGTGCACCTCCTATTTCAGAATTTGATTTGATTGATTTTTGGGGTTTCCCATGGCAAAACATGGACTAAGCCATTACATTACAAGGGGGTACCCATCTCTTATCCGCCACTCCTCCTGAACCACTGAATAGATTTTCATGAGACTTTAACACAGTCTTTATGACATAATGTAGATGTGCACCTCCTATTTCAGCAAAACATTGACTGAGCCATTATGGGGTTTCCCATAGCAAACCTTGACTTGCCCATTACATTACTAGTGGGTACCCATCTCTTATCCGCTACTCCTTCTGAACCACTGAATATATTTTTTAATTTGGTCTGAAAATTCATTGTTCTGAGTTAAACCGTGCCTCTCTCTTTTTAAGGTCCATCACTCATCTACTTCTAGTAAAGTTTTCCGATTCTTAGATTGATATGTTCAGAACAGTTTATGTTAAATTTTCGTCTGACGTTTCTCGTCTTGTGTATTAAGGAATGATTTGATATTGGGCATAAAGTTCTAGTACCAGGGGGTCCAACCTAATTGGTTGGAGAAGCCCTAATTTGGTTTGAGCAAAATCGTTTCTGTATTATGTAATTGAATCTTTTACGCTCAATACTTGTTTAAAATATTGAAGATTTCAAAAGTTTTTGAAGAAAAACCGTTTTGAAAATATCGAAGAAGTTCAAAATGTAGGTCGTTGATGTTTTTCTTCAATAGCTTTAGAAATCTTATATATTTTGAACAAAAAATGACTGAAAATGGTGAATTTATTCAGTCATTGCCGAAAGGTAACACTTTTATCAATTTAAACGTTCTTAGTAACTTAAACTCCTAGATAAACGATTTTGCTGCAACCAAATTAGGACTTCTTCAACCAATTAGGTTGGACCCCCTGAGTACGTTTGGTTGTACTGCATGCCTGTCCTATCATCTACTTCCTGTTTGCCTATTCTTCAGAGAAATAGATTTATGTTGAATTCTTGTCTCGGGTATGTAGGAGTTATTTAACATTTGATCTGAAGGTTTAGTACGATGAGTTCTACAGTGCTCCTGTTTTTAGGTACCCGTGCGTCTTCTTCATGTTTGAAGTTTCGGTTATTGATATTATGGTAAAAGTTTGGTAAAAAAATTTCTGTTTTTGTGCGTGATGTAGGACTTATTTGATATTTAGTGTGAAGCTTTAGTACGATTAGTTGCACTTTGCCTCCCTTTTCCGCCCTGGTTCAACTTAGGGGACGACCATTTGAATTT
>MJUU01064825.1:29822-48635 GCA_002080025.1 Modiolus philippinarum
TTGTTTTTTTTTTGTTTTGTTTTGTTTTTGTTTTTTTTTTAAATTTGCACTTGAAAAGATCCTCGAGTTTCGATGGGATAAGAACGGAATTTTCGGCCTAGATCTATTACAATTTTATCGTCCGGTGGTCGAGACGTCATTTTATCAACGTTTTTATGATTATTTATAGATAATGGTTTCGCACTGATAAAATTTTTATTAAACATACATCCTTGTCTAGACTTTAACCTTTTATTTTTAGAATTAAACTTCCTGATAGATCAAAATGACACGGCTGAAGTTTGTTGACAATTTTTGGGTACGTTAAATTATTTTTATCAATTTTGCGCAAAAGTATTCAATTCAATTATTTCCCCGTATAGTATGCACAGTAGCAAATCAACGGTGGGGGCAGAATGCGGCCATGTGCAAAATTTCTGAACGAGATACCTTTCTTGTTGGAACGACATATTATATTGCGGAAACGAGATACTATCTTGTAAGAGCGATAAAAAATTTCACATGGCCACATTATGCCACTGTACATATCGTATCAATTTAGTTCAAAACACAAAATTATTGTCATACAACATCTTAACCTTTGGACGATTTAAGAAATAGAATATGGTACAGGCACTTGGTTCAGAAAAAAATACTATCCACTCTCTTCCTTTTCAGGATGGTATTTTGTTCTGAAACAATTGCTTGATGAACAAGCAATATTTATACTGATAAATTTCCAAATGAATACCGAAGCAAGAGTGATCATGATGTACAGATGAAGATAAAACTAAGTTCCAGTTATTTGATCTGAATTCAAACTTTGTTTTTGACATTATCATATATAGAGACGAACGACTGAGAAGTGTATTTTTTATCTAAATTCAGAACCCACATTCGAAAAAGATGGAAATCAACGCAAAAGATAATAAAACCCTTTATCACGTGATTTTTTTTCGGGGAGGGGGGCTTGGAAGTAACATCTGATTTTGGACATTTTTCGTGCAATCTTTTAGCCTGACTGTAAACAATCTTTTTTTTCGGCCTATGCCAGAGATTTTGCTTTATATATATCAGTCTCCTCCTGTCTAGATAATAGGTAAATTTCTGACCTGGTCAATTTTTCCAAGCCAACCAGCCCACCCCCAAAAAGACAAATGGTCGCTCTCTTAGTACGAACGTTACTTTATCGTACATTGTATAGGGTAATAATGCAATGTATAAATATTCAGTGTATGATAGAACAAGGCCTCTGACCGTTGGTAAAGATCTCTCAGCTCTTAACTGTTGCTCTTGTTCCTTGATACAAGTTATGACTGTAAAATGTTTCATGCAAATTTTCAGTGTGACAGAAACTTTTGATGTTACACGAGATTTGTACGGGGTTTTGTTAGCTCAACGTGTTTCCCGTTTTGCATGTTGGAGGGGCTTTAAAATCTGCGTTGCATGCAAATTGATAAAAATACAATGTGGAAGCTAAATTCTATTTTTTGCCCATTCCTGGCGAAACTGGTCGACATTTAATTTCCGGTATGATCCGTACATCTTGTCATAAATATGTTTCCTTATTTTCTTTTTCGTTCAATGATATTGATTACACTTGAAACTCAGTGTTTTAACCGGGAACTCAGATTTCTATCAATTTCCTTTAAATAGATCTACATTTGTTTTCCAATGTTTGCAAGGAAGTTGCGGAAAAGATAATTCACGAAAACAATATATAAATGTAGTCTATATTCTTAGTTTTCACAAAACTATGCTTTATCAAAGATAAGCAAGCTTCATTCATACAATTTTCAAATGAATAGCGGAGCAACAACCAAAAACTATAAATCCAGAAAGCATATAAGAGATCACGCACAGAAAAGACGCGGACGAAATAAACAAATTATTGTACAAACGCAAAAAAATATAAAGCACTTACAGTGTGAACCCTTAAAAATCAGGGGTGTCATTAGGTACCCCGGAAGGGTAGGCATGACCTGCTTCACACGTGACACCCGTCACACGGTATGGGCGAAATGTATGGTCTAATGTCAAATTCGTTAAATGTCAATTCAGTTATAACTCGGGATCTATTGAAAGATGTCTATCTGCATTTGTGACATTGCCGTCATAACAGCAAGCAAAAACACGGACGTCTTTGAAACAAAATATATGAAATATATACTACTCAACAAAAGAAACGATACACAGATTTTATCAAAAATTATAGTTTACTTTCTAGCAGCAAACAGCAACTTGTAGATAAAATATGAATTTTTGCACGTAAGAATTAATATTATGCTCCAAAATGTCTCTTATAATTTCTGAACCATCTCCGGTCACGATCAAAGTCATTATCCAGAATTTCTGTGTGCAGACGTAAATATATAGTATGTCCACATTTTCTTTTTACCATACCATCACATTTTCGAACCGGCTGATTCAAATCTCTGTTGCTATGTCGACCAAGATTTCCTCGGGCATATTTTCCGTTTTCAAGTACCGTTCTCAAAACGTGTTTTGCGATTTTGACGTTGCGACGTCTCACGGTACCTGCTGCCAAGTTATCTGTTATTTGATGAGCATGTTTGCTTAATTAATTAAAAGTCTTTAGTTTGTTCATCTTTTTGCATTTTCGAACCGGCTGATTCAAATCTCTGTTGCTATGTCGACCAAGATTTCCTCAGGCATATTTTCCGTTTTCAAAACGTGTTTTGCGATTTTGACGTTGCGACGTCTCACGGTACCTGCTGCCAAGTTATTTGTTATTTGATGAGCATGTTTGCTTAATTAATTAATAGTCTTTAGTTTGTTCATCTTTTTGCATAGCAATGAATTGCGAGGCCAAAAATTAATGTCGAAAGTCTGATCGCGCTAAGTCATTCTCCAGTTTGATTTTGGATTGAACGGGGCATCGAAATGAGACATTGTTTGCCACTTTTAAAGATGGGAAATTGTTTACATGATCAAGTAACCCAATTATTGACATCAAAAAAATTTAAATAATCCATCCATAAACGGCGAACTCGATCATCGGGCGAAAAACTACAATTTCGGATTTTCATCGTATCCGTTTCGGAATTGATTTAAAAATGGAATAAACAAATGTGTACGTTAACTCTAAAATGCGAAATACAAAAATATTTACAATATTAAATGTGTATCGTTTCTTTTGTTGAATGGTATAATAACACCCTACACTGACGTATTTTGATTCATTTTGCCTTTGCCTAAATTTACTCCACAATGCTGCGTGCCTATAGGAAAACAATAAAAAAAAAGAAGATGGATCATACCGCATTCTCACCTACTCGATGCGAGCGCCTATGATTATATCTGGCACCGAGACTATTCTTATGTACAAATACTGCCACAAGTCAATACAAGAAAAGCAAATTGCAAAAGACTAAATTATATTCCAATGAGTGATATTAATTTATAAAATCAGTTGCACAGGATATACTCTGTACGCGACACATTTTCCTAAGTAATCTTGTTTTTGAATGGCAGCCTATTTTTATATGCCCGTCGAAAGACGGACGTATTATGGTATACCCTCCGTCCGTCTGTCCGTCCGTCCGTTAACTTTTTGGTTTCCGGAGATTTTTTCTGTAACCGCTTGACATATTGATTTCATATTTGGTATATGACTATATCTAAGTGAAATACAGATCAAGTTCGAATTTGGTCCCGGTCAGTTGATTTTGTACAGAGTTATGGCCCTTGGACTCAGTGAAATTTTGAAAAATATAGTTTTCCGGAGTTTTTTTTTCTGTAACTGCTTGACATATTGTTTCATATTTGGTATATGACTATATCTAGGTGAAATACAGATCAAGTTCGAATTTGGTTCCGGTCAGTTGATTTTGTACAGAGTTATGGCCCTTGGACTTAGTGAAATTTTGAAAAAAATAATAAAGGTCTCCGGAGTTTTTTTCTATAACGGCTTGACATATTGATTTGATATTTGGTATATGAGTATATCTAGGTGAGAAACAGATCAAGCTAGAATTTGGTTCTGGTTGGTTGATTTTGTACAGAGTTATGGCCCTTGGACTTAGTGAAATTTTGAAAGATATAGGTTTCCTGAGTTTTTTTTCTGTAACTGCTTGACATATTGATTTGGTATTTGGTATATGAGTATATCTAGGTGAGATACAGATCAAGTTCGAATTTTGTTCTGGTTGGTTGATTTTGTACAGAGTTATGACCCTTGGACTTTGTAAATTTTTGAAAAACATCAGTTTCTCCACCTTTTCTTTACAATATATGAATATGTTGATTTGATAAATAGTTTATGATTGTATGTTTATAAATTATGGATTAAGTTTAAATTTGGTTCCTGTTTAATGATTTTTGTGGACAGTTATGGCCCTTGGACTTAATATTTTTTTTTGAAAATTCATTTTTTTTCACATATTAATTTGATATTTGTTGAATGGTTACATCTTGGTAAGGCACATATTCTGTTTGATTTTTTTTCAATCAAAATTTTGTTGTGGTCCAACAATGCCATAAAGTTCGAGTTGACAGGGGACGGGCGTAGCATGCGCTCTTGGCGCAGCAATTTATTGTTTAATTGCCAGGACGGCGAGTTTCTAGGATTCCGTGGATATGATATTTTGTGTCAGCGTTTAAAATCTGGAAGGAAAATGTGCAAAGAGATCGACGAATACATTAAAGAAAGGTAAGACATTCTGTTAGATTTTTATTTGAATTCAGTACGTTTTTTTCGTCGTAAACTGTCGTTACTCCATATCCTTTCATTGTTTATTTCAAGTTATTTAAGAGATAACCATACTGTATTTTACGATCTGAGGGGGTAATTCGTAGATTTTACTGTCGCAAACTGAGTTTTTCTGCGATGCGTTAGCGGAGCCGGAAAAATGATGTTTGTAACAGTAAAATCTTAGATTTACCCCCGAAGATCTTAAAATACAGTTTGGTTATCTCTATTCTAATGCAAATCCACAAAAAGACATTAAATCAAAGGAAGTTTGGTATGCGTCTGTGCCATTACGTTGCTCTTGGTTCCGACGGCAAATCGTGGATTTTTACCCCCTCAAAATTCTGACGCTATCCAATCAAAATTAGCGTTACAAACATAAGTGCATTAGAATATAGTGTGTTTTCCGATTTTAAAATTTCCCCTTTCCTCGTTCTTGCTTCGGTATTCGTTTGCCGATGTATCAAATGATTAAAATTAACTTGTACTGAGAGTCGGGCGGTGTTCTTGGTAGTCCATATGCTGTCTAAAAATAAAAAGAAAATAATGCTTTATACACAAGTTGATATAAACTGGAAATTTTAACGTGATGGCATTTTACCACCTCTTTAATTTGACCCTATTGGAATATTTTATTAGACCAGAAGGTCAGTTGAGCGGTACAGGCCAATGTGAGCATCTATTTTTTTTCCTTTGCTTTATTTACTGTCCATAATAAACATACATCTATTCATTTTAAATGCATTATATATTTACAAATATCATATAAAGTATAAGTAGATTTTGAAATATACTATGAGGGTCTTGATGGAGAGCCATTTTCACAAAATCACAGGAAATCTAAAGTCCCGGTCGGTGTCTTGGTTGACGTCTTAAAAGGAAATGTTTTTTATTAAATCTCGGAGGATTTTGCTTATAATAATGAGAAAGACGTACCAGTTTTCATTTTTAATGTCTTTTTTATACTTTGAAATCCACTTCTACTCTTTTGTCACCTACTTTTTATAAATGTGTAAATGATTTATGAAACCAAGTACTCGTTTTCACACCAAATGTAAAGTGATAGCTGATATATTGTATGCAATTTGAAACTAATTTATGAACTTCCTCATTTTTTATCGGATTACTGAGATTGACAGACAAGTCCTCTTTTCAAAAGTTCATTCTCAATTTTGTTTTTAGGGAAAAAACCTTAAGGTCATTAAAAGAAATTTCCTAAGTTCTCATCCAACAGTTGAAAAAAAATCAAGGGCTTGAGGGTGATATTTTTATAACACCCCCCGCCCCCGCTTTAGCGGGCGGTATATGGTGAACACGGTGTCCGTCCGTTCGTTCGTTCGTCCGCCATAAGCACTTACTTTGTGAAGACAACTCCTCCTAGACCACTTGTTGAAATCCTATGAAACTTTTACAGAATGTTCAGTATACATTACCATTGTGCATTATTTATTTGAAAACTTGATTTAAAGACCTTTTTTTCTATTTCTTGAATCGAAAAAGGGAGCGGGGTATATATTAGTGAGCTTCGCTGGATTTCTAGTTTTATTTTAATTCTTATAAAAGAAAATCTTTAGATTTGAAGGAAGATGACCAGAAATCGAGTAAAATCAGAGGGGCTAAAAACTGGGAAGGAGGAAATGTGAATCTTTGGAATTGTTTTATTATTGCACAAAAGAGGTAAAACTTGTTGTTTGATAATTTTATTTGTTTATTCCATCGTGCAGTGCATGAAAATAAAGATGTTCAAATGCAGGTTATATGAAATTTTGTGTGAATTATATTTGGTTGTATTTTTGTTCTATATATAAGATGACCGTTTTCATTTTTCTGCTTAATAAAGAAAAATACATTGCCACTTTCTTAGGTTTACAAAATGTTGACCTAGTTTGAAATCTGATAAACACTTTTCAAGACTTGTGGTTTGATAGCAGATATTGAGTGGTTTGAGATATTGATGATACTTTTATCTCCGAAACAATTGCAAATTTTCATAAATCATTTATGTCAGAATAAATGTTTCAGATATTTCGGTATTAACATATTTTTTCTTCCACAGAATAAAAGCAGAACAAGTGTACTCAAAATCCTTATTAGGTGCAGTGAGGAAATTGTCAAGTTTTGAAGAAATGGGGTAATTAAGACTTGTACATAATTATGAATCCTATTTAAGAAATGCATTCCCATATGAAAAAGAAATGTTGACCGTCAAATAATGCTCAACTTATATTTAATTGAATGTTTTTGAAAATGGTCTTTTTCATACAAAAAGGTTTAATGTTCTTGGTTGAATACTACACTTGATCATATTCATCTTTTACAATTACTTGTTTTTGAGTTGAACATAAGTTGAGTACTACACAGTGAACAATTAGTGTGTTGAACGAGAGACAAAAATGTCTTTATAGTTGAGCACAAGTTGAATATTGAATGATATAATATTTTAAAAGTTGAATGCTATAGTTGAATATAAATACATAGACTTAGTAGTTGAACATAAGTTATGTAGATGTTTCATTTAGCTGTTTTGACATTGGTGTTGTCAAGAGTGGGAAAGAACAAGATCTAGGGAAATTCAAATTTTACCGTAGCACATGCATGCGAGAGACTGTCGAAGTTAAAAAAGGGATAATAAATTAAAGGAGAGGGTATTACAACAATTAGTTGTATAATCAGTTCAGATTCTGTGATAGAATGTAATAGTCCATGCGCTGGAATACCCCCGTGCACCCAACCCTGCCGAACTCACCATTTCTTAAAACCTCTTACATCCCTTCTTTTAAATAAGCATGTATACTCGAGCACTATATACTGGCACTGGTGGAACAGGGCTCATTTTTATACCCATCTACCGAAATTTCGGAAAATTTGGTTTTTCGTTCAAGTTTTTCTTTCAATTGCTTCAAAATGTTGACTAAATGCTTCCTAGTTATGCAAACGAGGTATCAAATGACTGTTTATTGCACGGGCTTCACAAAGAACCCATTTTTTTTACAATGTCTGTCCCAATACGTCCCCATGCACCATTAAACGTACCCATACCCCTATGAATTATGGACGTAGTTTTTTTATATTTTCCTTGAAATTGCGTAAATTCAAAGGCCTATAGAACCCGAAGTGTATATCAGTTCCAAATTCTGAAAATTGTTTTTAATTTTTCAATGATTTTTCTTGACTATAAATCATGTTACATGTAACGTGATGTTTTCATCAACATGTTTTTAATGACCAGATTAAACAACATCAGTGAGATGGTATCCATCGCTGTGGGTCCCGCTGAAAGAATGTGACCTAGAGGTCAAAGGTCAAGCTCAAGGCTCACCAACCATAATACCTGAGAGGTCACCTTGAAGTAATCTATCCACGTGCCAAATATCAAAAGCCTGTCTCAAATGTCAAAAAGTCCTAGTCTGCACACAACTTTGTCAATGAAAAAGTAAAAATTTGACAAAGAGGTCAAAGGTCAAGGTTCGTCAACCATGGTACGAGACATGTCGGCTTGAGGTAATCTATGCACATTCGAAATATCAAAACCTATCTCAAAAGAGAGAAAAGTTATAGTCCGGACACAACTTTATCATAGAAAAAGCAAGAATGTGACCTTGGGGTCAAATGTCAAGGTGAAGGGTCACCAACCGTGGTACGCAACGCGTCGTCCTGAGGTGGTCTATTAACATGCCAAATATCAAAACCTATCTTTAAGGGGGGAAAGTTGTAGTCCACACACGACTTTATCATCGAAAAAGCAAGAATGTGACCATGATGTCAAAAGTCAAGGTCAGGAGTCAAGAAACATGGTACGGGACATATCACCTTGAAGTGATCTATCCACTTGCCAAATATAAAAAAGCCTATCTCAAAGAGAGAAAAGTAAGTATCCGGACACTTTTGTCATTGAAAAAGCATGAATGTTTAAGGTCAAGGGTCACTAAACATGGTACGCGAAACATTACATTGAGGTGATCTATCCACCAGCCAAATATCAACAGCTTATAACAAATAAGGGAAAGGTTATGGTCCGAACACGACTTTGTCATTGAAAAAGCATGAATGTGATGCTGAATTCAAAGGTCAATGTCAAGGGTCACCAACCATGGTACGCGACACGTCTCCTTAAGGTGATCTATCCTCATGCCAAATATCAAAAGCCTATCTCAAAAGAGAGAAAAGTTATACTCATGACACGACTTTGTCATTGAAAAAGCATGAATGTGACCCCGAGGTCACAGGTCAATGTCAAGGGTCACCAACTATGGTACGCGACACGTCGCTCCACATGCCAAAACTCAAAAGCCTATCTCAAAAGAGAGAGAAGTGATAGCCCGGACACGACTGCGTCTTACGGACAGACGGATTACTAAAGGGAACAAAGTAAAAATGGTAAGGTAGGCCACAATTAAAAGGTAAAATTAAACAAAAATATACACACTAAAACAGCTAAAATATCCAAAACGGGTTAAAAGGAAACTGTGCCCAACGTTTCGGCCAATACGGCCTTCTTCTAGGGGCAACCGGGACAGAAAAATGGAAAAGGGTGTGGAGGATACAAGAGAAGACTACCGACAAACATGTAACGAAAATCACCTGTAAAAATCATGCTCAATCTTGAACTTAATCCAAAAAGAAAACAAAACATTTGTATACTGTACTGTGCAATAGTGTAATTTCAAAAAAGTAAAATCATAAAATGGACTGTTTCTTAACATTCATGCCAAAGGGTCGAAATGGATAATTTTTTGTTCAAGGAACTGACGTTGTTTCTCACCCGCACTAGTTTGTAAAACAGTTACATGCAGGTCACGTATGCTGTGGTTGGGTCGCCGAAAGTGTTCACCTACGAGGCAATCTTTTCCATTGGTGACGCTCTGTTTATGTTGGACAAAGCGATCACCTAATCTGCGACAAGTCTCGCCCACATAGATCATCTGGCATAGTTTGCAACCAACAGCATACACTACGTTTTCAGTAGTGCAGGTGAAACCATTTTTTAGTTTGAAACGTTAGCCGGTCCTACTATTTCATCTGTTTCCCAAGTAAAATTACAAGTCAGACAGCGAGATCGCTTGCATTTTCTAGTGCCCTTGAATTCACAGGGAATTTGAGGAGTAGCACTCTTGAAAGAGCTAGTGACAAGGTGCTGTTTTAGACTCTTCCCTTTTCACAATCGGAGACGAATCCTGGAAAACTGCTGACATGTGTTCGTCCTTGAGAACTATGGATTTAAAGTTACGGATCAAAATGTTTTTGATGGCTTCGAAATTTGTAAAGCTCATATAGTACAAAATCATTTGATATTTTACGAAAGGATATGGAGTAAATGAACATGAGACCTTAACACATATGTCTACTCCAACTGCATTAATTTTAATGAGCTGTATGGCCATTTCGGAAATTAATTCCTCATCAGCAGCACTAGAACCCAAACAAAGGAAATCCATAATTTCAAAAAACGTTTATAGTGCATAAGACTAAACGAAATCCGAACAATCAGTAATATCAAATATAGCTAAGGACAAAACTAGGGAGTTAATCCTTAGGTTTTAGAATTTACATAAGTTACATAATAACTCGTTTGTAAAACTTGGAAGCATTTAGTCAACATTTTGAAGCAACTGAAAGAAAAACTTGAACGAAAAACAACATTTTCCGAAATATCAGTAGATGGGTCCAAAAATGGACCCTTATCAACCAGTGTGTGCTGGTAATGCTCGTCTTAACATGATTTATTTTGAGAGGAGATGTAAGTGGTCTTTAAAATCGGTTTGATTCGGTAGTGATGGGGTGCAAGGGGGGTTATTCTAGCCAATGGACTAAATAGAGATTTGCTTAGATCGGTGCTATGAGATAACCTGTAGAGGCTTGAGCAAGCAGTGATAAAAGCTCAACCGTATCTTTATCTAGGGATTTGGGGAGGTCAGTACTACAATTACAGAAGGAAACAGAACGGATAGTAGGAGTGCATGAAGTAGCAGCAAAGCAGTTTTATGCACTACAGAGGGAATTGACAGAGTTCAGCGCAGATCAAAATAGTAAACGACATTTGGTAGGTTATATATTACTTAACAGGTATATGGTTATTGGGAATTTAACCATGGGCTGGGCCTTTATATTCGAATTTAACCTAGAGCGTTAGCGAGGGGTTAAATTTACGAATATAAAGGCCAAGCCCATGGTTAAATTACAATAACCATATACCTGCCATGAATTATTTCGATTCTAATATGACAGAAAATTGAATTTTCCATTCTGAAACGACCTAAGAGAAGGCGGATTTCTCGCCTCCATTGCTGTCTGCGTCTATGACGTCACAATACACAGTCTGACGTTTTCAAACAGATGGAAGTTCAGAATTGAAATCCTAAAGCAAAACAATACACATTTACGTGTCTAAATGGCATGATTTAGTTTGAAAGTGTTCTTAATCGTAATTTCCTTCATGAACTGAGACGAAAAAAAATAAAACATTGTTATTTTTCGTCCCGTTTACTTATATTCCAATACCATTTGCGCATGTGCGAAATATGTGGTTATCGAGTATTATACTGGTTGACGATTAACTAGAGCCATGTTAGAATGTAAACAAACTAATTTTCTCGTGCGATCGGTTTTCGTTATCTTCGCGAGCGAAAACATATCGCAAAAATAAATCGTCGCGAAAATATTTTCGCGATATTTTTACGCTTGCGACGATTGTGAAAATAAGTTGGTTTACAGTAATTTTTCTAAGTAGTATAGAGAGGTAAGAGGGTCCAGTTTTCTACTTCATGCCATGGGCAGGAGGCTGGGGGCTAAGTATATTTGGGCCTAGTATAACTACATATGAAATACTTTCAGTACGCTTATATATATATATATATATATATAACTAAATACCGAAGTTACTGTGAATTTAAATTCTTCATATGCGCATTTCGACAACTTATGTCTCTTCAGTGCAGATAAAATCTAAACGTTTGGAAGACCATAAACTCAAAGATGTTTAAAAACTGATAGAGAACAAATAACCAATATGATCTAAATGTACAGCCAAAATCAGCTAAGGACAGAGCTTAACATGAGGGAGATACTCCTTAGTTTTCAACAAAATTTACAAAAATTCAGATATTGTAAGGTTCCAAATAGAATCGACTTTCGGGTCAGCACCGAAGTACTGACTACTGGACTGGTGAATACCCTCGGGGACTAATAGTCCACCAGCAGTGGCATCGACCCAGTGGTAACAAATGACTAAATACCGAAGTTACTGTGAACTTAAATTCTGCATATGCGCATTTCGACACCTTATGACACCTTTCGACAGCTAAGGACAGAGCTTTGCATTTATATATATATATTTGCTTTATATATGTACAAAACATCACTACCGGATCCTGACTTGGAACATCTCTAGCCAAGGGTTACTATCCACTCCTCTTCCCGGGTCGGTTCGTTTCCATTGGCTAGCGAAGATGGCCTTGGAAAAAAACAACGGCAGTAGAATACCGAAGGAACAAAGCACAAGATTACATAAATCAAAGTCAAGAGACAAAGCAAAATCAAGAACACCAGAAGACGGAAGACCAAAGACACCACATGGCCACAAAACACACAATCACTACAAAAGAAGGATTCCGATAAAAAAAGGAGTTCCAGGTTGTTTTTGGCTCTTTTTTCCTTAATTCTGAAATTTATATTTTTTTTCTCTAAATGAGGGAGGTTCTTATAATCAAACCTTCTCTCGAACACTTAATTAACATTTACCTATCATTATACAGAAATGGTAAGACTTTTGTTACTTTGTTCTATTCCAGTTTTGAAAAATTTATTATTGCTCATATAAACTTAGAAAATACATTTATTAATTCAAGTGATATTGTGTAAGAAAACCTTGTAGTCATGTCGATTTCATGAATTATAGTTAATTTACTTTTTCTATTTGTATTTTTTTCAGTCAGAGAGATTAATTACTTAATTTGGAAAGTAATATATATTTTTTCTTCCATCAGGCTGACGAAGTTATGAAAAAACAAATTTCGATGAAACAGCAGGCTTATAAACAAACGATGACGGTAAGATAAAAAATGTTGGCATATTTGCTGTAGGTTTTAAGAGAAATGTTGTTTTTGCCTTTTTTTTTATCAAATATGCAAAAGTTTCTTATTCGTGTTATTTTTCCCCTCTTTATTCTAGTTTTTTTTCTTATTTTTTAAGTGAGTAAGAGTTTAAGAAGAAATGTAACATTTATTTGATTTGCAAAAAGTTGTGAATAAAGGTCAAATTCAGTAAAACAAGCTATAGAGCCATGTGCTACTTTTTATGATAATTACAGAATTGAAAATTTCTGCGGGATTAGGGGTTGTCTTGATTTATCATTACGTTGAAGTTGACTCTTATTTTGCTTACAAGGCTGTGAAAAAATAAGAATATTTTTATTAAATGTCTTAAGTGCTTTTCAATTTCTTCAACTGAGAAAAGACAGAGACAATATCCATGTGCAAAAATTTAACCCTATTTGAATAAATAAGGCCAAAGAATTTTACATGAATTTGAAAATTCTTAGAAGGCTTGGGATCGCAAACTCTTTGCTAGTTATTTCTATGTTTATTGACGATAATGCATCCATGAAATACGTAAAGACATGGATGTATCATTGTTCGACATTTAGCAATGAATTTTGCTCGAACCAGTGCCAGGGGCCGTCTTGAGGTACGAGTAAAGCGCATTGTTGAAAGCTTCATGGCGACTCGTTGATTAAGAACAGGACTAAGACCGTTGTTCCTAAGCGTGATTTTCTAGTGTATTTTTAAAGACTTTGTTTCATGTACATTTACTGCATATCCCTCCATGATCAAAAGACTATCACATTATTTTTCAATAATTTACAATGATGCTTGTATATATTTTAATACACGTACGTATAGGTCAAATTTAATCATGATTTATTTTTATACAGTGTAAGGAAAGGTACATCCAAAAATGTAGAGAAAAAGATAATGCTGATCATGTGTACCACAACGCCAAACAAAGCGTCACGGTAAAAACAAAGGATTTAGATAAGGTATGTAATTCAAGCGGTTAATAGTGTAGAGTTTGTTTGTTTCTAATTGTTTTTATTTTATTATACTTCATTTATTTTCCTTTTTTTGTATTCGGACAGTAGCAAATACGGGGAATATTGTAATAAAACTTAAGATTGACTAGGCGGGGTTTGCCTTAAACTTTGAACTTGGGTAAATATACTTTTTAAGTGTAGAGCCAACATTAGGTGTTAAAAATTACAATCAAATTAATCATTAAATATCATGTAGTTATCTTTGTAGTGAACACTTTTCTTGTACTTTGTATGCCCAAAGACATAGATAGGATAGGACCATTTGATTCACCAATTCAACAATTATTGATCTATTAATAAGATCACCGTGTGTTTGGTCTATTGTACCTATTCATGTTTTGGAATGATCAAATCCTGAATGACAGGTAACTCCACCCAGTCAACCTAAACTTTTCTTACAATACTTGGCTTGACGAGATTAAAGGAAAATGTTATAAATTCTTATAAATTTTGAGTTTATGGTAAGTCACACTCGGTGTTTATTCACACTGTATTAGAGTGACGATGGAAATGTGTAATGCACAGACAATATTGGTGGAGAAAAACGGTGAGCTATTACTGTTTCTCTAATTTCTAGAAATTTAAACAACTCCTGATAGATTAGTTATCGAAATAATAACCAACATGTGTGTAAATTTGATCTCAGTTGGCGATTGGTCAATTATGTAAATGCCTTGGGTCAGTTTCTAGAAATAGTGCAACCGGCTGTTAATTCCCCTGCATCATTATCTAGCAAAATGTTGTTTGTTGCATTTTTATGACAAACATAACTCAATTTATTGATAATATGACATTTTTATAAAAAAAAAATATTATACTCAACATCCCTTTCAATGAATGGCGCAATGATACACATAGCAACGATCATAGCAACAAAATGGCGGCATATTTGAAACTGGAACTACGGAGATCGCTTTACTTAAAAAAAATGAGTAGGAATTAGAGAAACAATCTCCAACATTGTTTTCCGGTTTATTATGGTAATTTCTGGCATCTCGATAGTTAAATTTTCACATTTTAAAGTTTTTGGTAAACCTCGAACTTTAAAATGCGACAATTTAACTATCTCGATGTGCGAAATATACGTAATAAACTAAAAACAATGTTAGAGACTATATATATTCAATCGTTTGACCTCTGCGTCCCGCTCTGTGCGTAGCGCGTGGATTTAACGACTGCATTATTCATGTCATTGGTTGTAGACAAGTAGACAGTAGAACATGTAAACAGTAGAACGTTTTACTTGCCTTGATGGTACCAGTCTTTCCACAAATTTTTAGCTGTTGCTATAATACCATATGTTGATGTATACCTTTATAAAGACTGGATAAACTACAGTTGACCTTTGATCTCTCGAACGGCAATGACTTGAACAGCATGGGTTTCTGGAACCATTTTTAATATTCCCATTGCTCAAGTTTGAACATAATTCCACTTTGATAGCTCGAACACCCTGCTGTTTTTCTTTAGTCCCTTGCGTGTTCAAGCCATTGAGGCTCGACTTATTACTAGGTTGTGTTAGACAAAACAACGTTGTTGGGTTCAATGCTTTTAATGAATAACTTTATCATCTCTTACCTTTTTTCGAACAATCTAACCATTATTTATTTTTATTTGTTTCAGCATGAAAGAAACAAAGAAAAGGCCAATGAGGCAATGGAACATGCAGGTGAGTCAAATTTCATTGCTACATTACTCCATTAATACACCGTATTCTTTATAAGTCTTTTATTTAGATAACCTTTTTGTCTTCATTTACATGATTTTTGTGACAGTTTTTATGTTTTTATAAACAACCAAGGTATGAAGTAAATGCAGATGAGACCAAGTCTCTAAAAATACATGGTAGAAACAAGCAATGGAGCAAGGCTTTTCTAGTTGTTCTTCAACTTGAAATCATCATGAAGCCTTCAGCAATGGACGTCACTCTTACTTCATAGTAAATTCTAGACGACAGCTAGTCCATTTATGCTGTATTTATCAATTGTAAAAGCATTCAAAGCAACAGACTTATCAAACCCCGATGTCAGGGTTAAACAGTTTGAATTCGATTTATAAATTCTTTTTCACCATGTTTATACTACCAGTTGCAGTATAAACATGGTCAATAAGAATCTAATGAATCATTATTTCCGACCTTTAAAATACAGTAAAATTAAAGAATAGGACCTGTAAGTCTCGTACCTTTTTGGAACTTCTGGGATCAAAATTGTTACCGGAAGTTGCATTTTAAACAAAGATAAATGACGTTTCATACAAAAATTTGAACGTCATAATCCTCAGACGTCATGTTTTGGCGGGAAACATTTCAAATTGCCTGTTTATCGTGGATTCTTGTGAGTCACATGACGAGACTTACATACCCTATTACAAACGTAGTTTACATTAAAGAAAAGTGACAAGATAAGACCGAAGCAATTAGAGGGAGAGACTAGGACAATTAAGGAAAATCCGTAAGACGCACGACAGTATCGAGAACACACAACCCAACACAGAACATTTTATGCAAGCCGTCATATTCCCAATTACTATACTAATATTCCGTTTTACAGACAAAGCTTACCAGACAAGTATAGATATGTTAGAGCAAGCAAGACATGAATGGGAGAAAGAAATGGAGAGAACTTGTCATGTAAGTGAAGAGATGTTGAGTAAGTCTGCTTTTATTTCAATCTCGAAATAAAGATACATTATCGAAAGTAAAAGGATAGAAATCATTAAAGTTAATTTCTTGTACCGACATAGCTCAAATCTTCAAATCTTTACATACTGTTGGGCAGATGCAGGGCCTCGAAATATATAAACAGATACCTGTCATGTCGATGGTTGAGAAGTCTTGCAACTATTTACTTTTTATTTTGTTACTTCATACAGAAAAGTAGCATCGGAACTGTCTGTGTCACAGTTTTACATTTTTGTCTCGCCAGTAGAGAAAGTCACTGAAAGCGAGACATAGGTATTACTTTCCGGCGGCGGCGTTGTAAACTTTTTCTAAATTAAACTGTATTACATACACAGATCATCTTTGGTCCACTGATTGATACCTTAGATTATGAACTTTCCCGCATCACGTTTCAGATGACCTTGACCTTGTCTTCATGGTTGAATGACTCCATAAAATTGCGACATAGTTTCACATTTAAGTCCTTTTCTCCAGATTTGTAATGCCTAGATGTATAATATTTAGTGTATTGATGTATCTTAGTGGGTACATGCCAGTCTGACACTTGTCAAGTGGCATTGACCTCATTTGCACAGTTCATTGACTTTCTAAATATTGCGACATAGTTTTACATTCAAGTCAATTTTAGAGCAATTGTAATGTATAGAGATACCATATTTGGTGTAATGAGTACATGCCAGTCTAACACCTGTCACGTAACCTTGACCTCAATTTCATGGTTCAGTGACTTTGTTTATTTTTTTCCATTTATGTCCATTTCTCAGCAATTTAAGAACCTACACTCTCCATATCTCTCCATATTGGGTGTATTGTTCCATGTTAATGGGTACATGCTGGTCTGACACCTGTCAAGTAACCTTGACCTTAATTTCATGGTCCAGCGACTTTGTTATTTTTTTACATTTATGTCCATTTCTCAACAATTAAAGAACCTTGACTCTCCATATTAGGTTTATTGTTACATATTGTACATAAGTACCTGTGGTGTTTTATATGTTGTGATTGTCGTCTGTTGGTCTTTTTGTCGGACAACGGATAACAGCGATTGTTAGAATACTTGTAGTTTAATTTTTATGTTTGTTGACGATCCCGCATCCACGGACGTAAAGCGTTGCTCGACATCAAGCAATGATTTTCACTAAAGCCGGTGCTAGGGGCTGTTAAATTAAATGAGAATTAGAGAAACAATTTTTATTGCTGCTCAATCATTAAAAATAGCAAAAATATATTTGAATCCCTCCTTTCTGGAATCTCTATGAGTCGCAACATTTTGGAAGTCAAGTATGAGGTTCTCACCTCGATTTCTATATATGATATCATTATTTTTTACACAAAGAGTATCTCCATATTGTTAAAGGTTCTGTTTAAAACAAGTCCTTAACTCCTTTTTCGCATTTATTTCTACTCAACTACATGTTTGATATTGTATTTGTTTCCATAATTTTCATCGTTAATTGAAATATGGTTGCAGCACACTAGTTTCATATTTTGAGCTGTTTTCAAATACATTGAGGAACGTAAAAAAACTAGAATTTATGGCACAAGAGATGATTGAAAAAATTCTTTTATTAGTTCCCATTTTTAAGAGTATTATTCATTCTGCCCTGCATATGGTGTATAAGGCCTAAATTAAAATATTGTTTGTTTGCTGTTCCCCGACCGACCCTCAAAAATTGTCCCGACTGACAAAATGTTATTGCTTCGAAAATTATGATATTTTTTTTTAAATATTTCGTTCCGGGTCCGGAACGTCAGAGTCATTTATGTTCTGACGTAAAAAAGATTTGCATCAAGTGTAAACTCGACATTTGCGGTAACAGTACTTGCGTGTCAAGCGTTCATGATACCAATTTATGGAAACCACGTGCGATTATTGTTGACATGTTTCCAGCCAAGGACGAGTTCTTCACTCATTTAAGGTACGGTCCGCTCATTTTAAAACATAAGGCACCCTTTGATGGGAACAAGACATGACAGATTTAAAATGAGCAATTATTACACGGGAGAATGTATTAAAAGATAGATGAATCGATCTGCCAAGGCAAACTTCACAGATTAGTTTTTATAGGATAAATATGATATTGAGGTGTCCAAAATATGTAACAGGACCAGGAAATTCTCCAAAAAAAAATTGACAAAATATCGTTTATGTTATTTTAAATATCATAAAAAACTTTAAAACATGGGGAAATACAATAAATTAGATATAATGAAAGCTATTGATTTTATTGTTTGTTTTATTTAACTTCAATTTTCAGATTGTTTTCAGGAGCTCCGGCTTCAGAGCTGCCGGGCGCGTCACTAGTTGGGGCTGAGGGGAATGGCCTGCCTCTGCAGGGTAGTCATGTCATA
>MJUU01064825.1:58020-75848 GCA_002080025.1 Modiolus philippinarum
AACCAATTTCAAAAGGCTTCTGTTGATTGTTCCATCACTTTTACTTTCAATTGTGCCCCACCTTCTCCACAAGCAACGGAAGTAGAATACTGGAGGAACAAGAGAAGCGATGACCACAAAAATCGAAGTCCAAAGACATGGCAAAACGGCAACAGAGAAAAAGAAGGACAAAACAAGGACGTGAGACAGCAACAGTGCTCAGAAATAAAAAGATAACATTAAGAACGAAGGCACTCATAGTGTGAACTTTCTTTCCCTTAATCTTTTTATCCATGTAAGTTTCAACACATACTTTTTAGTAATCATCTAAAAATCATATTTTTTCTGAAGTTTACTATAGATTTTCGTCGACTTTGACCTTGACCTTTTACTTCCTTTCTATATAACCAATAAGGTTCTTTCCTTCTTGGTTCCTATATATATATATATATATATATATATATATATTTATTTATATCAAAGTTTCATTTCAAATCACTTTTTGAGTTATTGTCCAGAAACCAAATTTTTCTGAAAATTTCAATTTATTTACGGTTATTTTGACCTTGACTTTTGACCTTCTTTCTCCAAAGTCTATATGATTCTTTCCTTTCTGATACTTAATATTATATCAAAGTTTCTACTGAAAAAGAATGTAAATATTTTTGAATAATCAGACGGAAACCAAATCTTTCTTAGATTTTCAATTTATATTTGGTCATCGTGACCTTGACCTTTGATTTCTTTCTGAAAAATCTAATGAATTCATTCCCTATTAATACTCAATAATAGGTCTTAATTGATTTGATTTGAATATTATCTGTTTGAACAATTGTCCTGAAACCAAATTTTTCTTAAATGTTCAAACTAACTTTAGCCTAAAATCAATAGACAGTTTTCTTTTCCTCCTGGCGGTCAACATTTCATCACAGATTTATTTTTGATTTAGATGTAAACTTTTTGAGCTATCATAAGGAACCCAAACTATTCCGAACTTTTCAATCTAATTTCGGTCACTATTACCGTGACCTTTGTTCTTCTTTCACCAGAGTTTATACAAAATGTATGATTATTTTCGTCCTAGTAACAATGTGTCAAAAGTATATATGAATTGGATGAAAAGTGTAAGAGCTATCGCCTGGAAACCAAATTTGTCTGAATCAATATTTTTCTTGGCCGCTGTGACATTGATCTTTGATTTATATTTGTGCTTCCTTCAAAATACATGATTACCGAAGTTGCAGGAAAACAGTAAATTTCGTTATGCTGTACATGTGTTTCAAGGAGTAACCTCTCATCAGCAGCATTAAAATCAAATAAAATGGAAAGCCATAATCCAAAAGTAGTCAAAAAAGAAGTACTCATTACCAAATAACATCGAAATAGGAGGCCAAATCCAGTACCAAGGACATCTACCGAGTGCCATACAATAAATGAAGCCTTAGTATTTTTAAGAGGTTTGAATTTGATGAAAACGGTAAATTTCTATAAAATGCAAGGTAAATTTTTCGTGTCAGACAAGTCTGACTATTGGGCTGGTGAATACCGTCGGGGACCTCTGGTCCACCAGCAGTGGCATCGACCCAATGGTTTCAAAATACAAAATTACCAAATTTGCTGAAAATAGTAAATTTCGTTATGCTGTACACATGTTTTAAGGAGTAACCTCTCATCCGCAGCATTAAAATCAAATAAAATGCAAAGTCATAATCCAAAAATAGTCAAATAAAATGGAAAGTCATAATCCAAAAGTAGTCAAAAAAGAAGTACTCATTACCAAATAACATCGAAATAGGAGGCCAAATCCAGTACCAAGGACAGCTACCAAGTGCAATACAAGGAATGAAGCCTTATTATTTTAAGGGGTTTGAATTTTGATGAAAACGGTAAAATCAATGGGCTCTTCCCTTCCTAGTATCTAATAATATACATGCGTATCTAAGTTTCATTTAAATTGGCTCTTTTCTGTCACTACATTTTACATAATGCATTTTTAACTTTTTAATTCTAGTGTTCGTTTTCCATTTCTGATTCTAATCAATAAAATACCGATGTTAAATGGTTCGTCTATAAATGTGAACCAGATAAAGCAGAACTGGTATATTACTTCATTGCAGAAATTCATGCAGATTTGTCACTCCTAAGATTTTATTTCATTTTTTTGCAAGATTTTCAAACTGTGTGCTTTTGCTTTAATTTCTGTATTGTGATTTTCTCACGGTTAGTTTGCTCCTTTTATATTAATAATTTGATATGAAAAAATTAACTGCAGTGCCAGTGGAAAAATAAATATGGTTGAAAATTTTGTTGCCGTATTCCCCACATCAAATACAAAATATTGAAACTTTTATACATGTATTGAATATTAATCTATTCAAAATCTGAACATTATGAATCAAGATCAGAGATGCCTCCTCCAAAAGTCAAGTTAATAATATGACATTTCTTTTTTTGTTTGTTTTTCTTTACTAAAAATTTCCTTTCGTAGCACTTCAATTCATGTCATTTTTGCCTTTTTTATTTATTTTTTTTTATTTGATTTATTTTTATTTATTTTTATTTTATATTATTATTATTTTTTTTATTTTCTTCTTCATATTTAACAGACAGAATCTGTAACTCCTGCCATGTAATGGCCAGACTCACGATAAATTTCATGGCAATCATGATACTTACAATTTTATTTTTACCGTCATATATTTGTATTATTGAAAAAACTGCTACTCCAGGGTACTATTCATATACCAATATGCTTGAAAATTTAATGAGTTTCAGGGGGAATATTATACAATAATGGCCTTTTGCAGAGGTGAATACGCTTTTTTTTTACTTGTAAACCAATATTAACCGAGACCATCGATCGAGGTGAATATATGTGTTTCCAGGTAAATAAAAAAGCGAATTCACCAATACAAAAGACTATGATTGTTTTATTATATTGTTCAATTCATTATGACATCATTGAGTTAATATCACTCCAGCAGATGAATACGTTTATTTATTCATCCCTTATGATTTGGTTGCAACTATAGTGGAAATCCAAAACAAATATATATGAATGTTATCAGGAGTTAATTGATTTATCAAAACAGTATAATATCTCAAAAACATTCTTGTAATAAGATATTAAATCACTGTTTTTGTAGCACAATTACAGTATGAGAATTATTATAACAAAAGAAACAGTTCATCAACTGTCCCCAGACGACCAGCTCAGCCAGTTCCATCTGAAGTGTCAAAACAACCAAGATCTCAACCACCTGCTCGCCCTATAGAACCAAATAAACCTTTTGTGGCAGAACTTCAGAGGTCTATACGAAATGAACAACCACTAATTACATTCGACGAGAGTGGTAGGTATTATTAACTTAATACGGATATTCACATATAGCAGAGATATATAGTAATTGTTTTAAATGCCTCCTAATATGGGCTAATTTTCTAAAACATTGAATTATTTTTTTTCATAAATTATAATGTACATGGACTATTAATTCTAAAGAATTAATAATGCAGAATCTGTTTTGATCAGTCGAGATCAATTTTTTGCATCATTTACTTTTTTAGAATGTAAACGTTGCATGGTTGTCTCTGTTTTGTCCTTGTTGTTCTGTGTTTTCGTTTTTGCTATGTCTCTTGGCTTTGATTTTTGTAACCACATCCTTGGTCCCCCAAGTCTCGTCATGTGACACCGAGAAATCACGATAACATTCAATTTTGATATCGCTTCCCGCCAAAATATGACGTTGTGGGATTATGGCGTCCTAATTGTTTGCTTGAAACGTCATATTTTTCTGTTAAATTATGTGCCTGGAAGTCGTAAATTGAACGTGGCTTACAGACCCTATTCTACTGCCCGTGTATCACATGTGCTGTGGCATGTTTCGTGTACAAGGTATTGATTTTTTACATTTTACGTTTTTGTTAAATTCGAATGCAAATAAGATAATTTCGACTGCAATTTTCAGTGGAAAAAGCATTACCTGACGTTGTTGCTGAACTCATTCTGCCATCATTAAACTTGAAATTTTCATGTACAGTAAAATATTCACCTTTTTCTAGCAGTTGGTGTAGTTCAATTCTTTGTGCATATAATAAGCTTGAATATAAAGTCAACTAAAACGAAAGTTTCCATTTTTCCAAAAGTTAACAAATCACATTTTGTAACTTCTTTTTCTGTTGTAGATGTGATGGGAACTGAGAGTGGATACTCGAGTGTCAATGTCAATGAAATGAGAACAGATCGGATGACATGTAAAGTTATAAGACCGTACAATTCCAAGGTATCAAAATTAAAATTTCATTTCTAAGATAACGTCCTTATAACACTTCGAGGCCAAAAGAGGTGTAAAAAGAGATAAATTTATGAGTAAAAAGCGACAAAGAAGACTTTACATATGACCTTCTAAATTACTCCAACCGCGAAAGACTATATTTCCATTGTGACAGCATGAAAAATGGCGACCATGCCCGATGACCACAGCTTTTTTATCCTGATGCAGTGTTTACAGTTGACAGATCATGACAACTGCTAAATCAGATACTGATAACAACTCAGATGAAAATAGGCCTGGAAAATAAGTAACATGAAATGAAGTAATTGACACTGCAATGCCATCACTTAAAAAACTCTGATATCAAATATATTATTTCATATTGGGTGAAAGGCTGCAAGCTAAACATTGGTCCTTTTCGAGTTGTTCTGACCAAAAAATGAATGTTATTTTCAAACTTGTAATTCTTTGCGAGAACTGTAAGAGCTTTCACTCTAATGTTTTCTGCTTGATAAAATTACCGTCGGATATTTTTCAATCAGTCGGTCCCCCGCACTCGAAGCGAGCAAGTTAACCATGTCACACACCTTTGAGATTACCTGAAAACAATGGCATGAGAATACCGAAGAACAAATCACAAAACTACAATTATTCAAAGTCCAGAGACCATGCAAAAACGAGAACACCTGAAGACAGCAGAGGCTACCCACCCACAAAACACACGAAGACCTCAAATGCAGCACAAAAACTAAAGCATGAACAGTGTGAACAGTGTGAACTAAAAAAACAGAGTGGCAAGACGTATATGTAAAGCAATGTGCACCTATTTAGTAAATGTTTGAATAGTTTCGTCAGATATTAGACTGATATTATATGTAGCATTCAAATCAAATTTCATTTTCATTTTTTCAGAATCCACAAGAACATAACATTGAACCAGGAGAAGTTATCGAATTAGTTGGGGAGATTCCTGGTTCCGCTATGGTTAAAGTAATGAAAAATGGAAGAAAAGGAAATATTCCTAAATCGTGTATACAGACGATGGCATATGTATAAAAATAGATCAGAAATAGATTTTGACATGTTTTATTGTCGAAAATTTTCAGCGTGCAACGTATGCGATGTGAATTATCGATACTACCAACGTTGTATTTAAGCCAGTTTCAACCATTTTCCTCGATGAATTTCATTTTCCTTTCATTTTCCTTAAACTTTCTACACTTTGTATGTTTTGATTCTGTTGAATAAACAAGATTGATGGATACTTTAGGCCAAAATTAAAATATTGTTTGTTTCCCCTTATCCTACCGACCCTGAAAAAATGGCCCTTTCCAAATAATTTTATTGACTTTTTTAAGAAAAAATTTTTTTAAATTAAATTTGGATGAAAGAACAGTAATTTCTAACTTCATTTTACGAAAAATAATAAATAAAAATGTCTTCCTACCTTCCTACTCAACATCATTAGGTAGGGTCGGTTAAGGGGAAACAAACATTTTTTTTAATCATGGCCTTACAAACCACAAATCAAATCAAAACATGTGGTACTAGTAGATATCTACATTTACTAGTATCGAAGAAAAATTTCATTTATTTATGTAATTAAAATTCGATATCTGCATTTGCCCCTCATTTCCAACGTTTTGATTCTATCTACACTGATGGCACATAGGGTCGAAATGGCCATATGCAGAGAGTAAATTTACAGTAGCTTCGCTATTTTGTTATTTATTTTTTTATGTCACTTGTGGATCCCTAGAAAGAACTTTAGAAATAAATAAGGGGAACCAACTTTTACTTAGACTGCATTTATAATATATATGACACAATTTACTGTGAATATGCGCATTTCGACAACTCATATCCCTTCAGTGCAGATTAAATCAATACATTTGGAAATCCATTTACTAAAATATGTGTCAAAGCTGATAGAGAACAAATTATCAAATTGAAAACAATCTTAATACGAAGGCTAAAAAGGTGTCGACAGCTACATTTTAGACGCCGATACTAAGATATATAGACGTTTCTTAGGGAGGAGAGATTCTGTGTTCCATATCAAATCGTCTCCAAAGCAAAACCTTGATACTTTTAAAACTAACACATCATTTGAATCATGTTTTCTTAACAGTAGAAGTAATGCTTTTAAATATTAGTCAGAGTTCATGCCACTTATATATTTTAAGTTCAATGTAAACAAATGTACAGTATATGGGTCATTCTATTTGTAATTTTGCAACCAGTCGTTGATTTTAATTGTTTTAGGTACAGAAATTATCCTTAGCCATCGCGTTCAATAAAGTTTGCACTACGACCAATCAAGTTTCTATCACGCCTTTACTGCGTTCAGCAAGTTCTTGCCACGTTCATTTGATTTTTTAGGACTTCATGAGAACGTAGTAAGAACTTTATTCAGTGTGACGGGGGCCTTACACTTGCATATTATATGCAATATTTTGTATAAGTTACAAAACTATATAGAACTGTCTGGTATCAATCGATACACGTAAAAGTTTCAATGAATAAACAGCTAGGTCAAGGCCCAAGGCTGTTAAGGTCAAGGACTTTACCTGTTAACAAATGGGGAATGCATCAGTCAATACCAGTCAATTCTTATTTATCGGCCTTTATCATTTACATTAAGGTTAAATGTGTCTCCCCTTTCAGTTCAATTAATCAGCATTTATCATTACATTAAGGTTAAACCCCCCCCCCTTTCTCATTTCAGTGGTGTAAACTTTTTCGCGTTTTCCGCTTGTTTGGACCAAATTTTTCCACATTTAGTATTAAACAGTTATTTTTGAAATCAAATTTAAAAATGCAAGACCTTTTTTATTTGCAAAGGAGATATTTTCATTCAAAAAGGAAAAAAACTTATTTTAGTTTTATTTTCTTTTACTTTGTTATTATACTATTTATACTTTTTTGGCTGAAATTAATGTTTCAAATTATAACCAAACATGACAAATTTACTTAGGACACTTGAGGTTTATATATTTATATTTTCTTTGTTTTATATTTATGAAATATTTGCTTAATCAAACAAATTACTGACTCTTTGATTCTTCGTGTGATAAAAACAAAGACATCATTGAAGATATTAAGAGGTCTACTTTTCTGTATTAAATGTCGATTTGAGAGGACGAAACTGATATGGAGCAATCAATAAATTATATTGCATGTACTGTTGTTTTGTAAGTACTGTGATTGTTTTGTATTTGCACTTATTCGGTGTTTTTTGTTTATTTTTTTCATCTTGTTTTGATATTATATGACAATTCATTTTATGCAGGCAAGTGTCCATTGTGGACAACCAATCCCAAAATAAGTACAGCTTGTCCGGTCAGTTTAGCTTTTTCCCGCACAAATCTATTCGGAATACAATTCTGAGTGTTAATCTTTTATCATTAGAGAAAAGGATTACACCACTTTACCCTTATTATAACCATATTTTATCGACTCTCGATAGTTATATTAAAGCCTCACAATTAAAATTTTAGAATTTTTCTTATCTCTAGTGGATAATATATGGTAATGAACGGGATCTAGTGGTGTAATATCTATTTATCTAATGTTACACACAAAATAACAAACATGAGAGATTTAGAATCTCGTATAGGTACCTAAAACAGTAGATCATTTTTATTTCTGGAAAGGCTGGGTTGTTCTTTTGAACATTCCAGCTGCAATATTCAATATGTTCAAACAATGCTTCCTATGCACAAAATCAATATTTTTGGTTACGAGAAATACACAAACTGCCCGGACCCAGTTGTACCTGTTTTTGGCGAAGGTTGTAACACGATGGTGTTCATGACTTATATACAATAAACGCTGCTCAATATTTCATTATATACCATTAAAGCTGTTTTAAGTAATAAGGGCCCGCCACATAGTGGCGGACGCCCTATAGTAATCGCTCTGTCAGTCCGTCCGTAACAAAGTCGTGTCCAGGGTATATCTTTTTTGTCTTTAGGCGAAGGTTGTAACACGATGGTGTTCATGACTTCTATACAATAAACGCTGCTCAATACTTCATTATATACCATTAAATCTGTTTTAAGTAATAAGGGCCCCGCCACATAGTGGCGGACGCCCTATAGTAATCGCTCTGTCCGTCCGTCCGTCTGCCCGTCCGTCCGTCAGTAAAAAAGTCGTGTCCGGGCTATAACTTCTATGTCTTTTGAGATAGGCTTTTGATATTTTGAATGTAGATAGCTCACTTCAAAACAATGTGTCATTGGTGACCTTTGACCTTGACCTTTGTCGTCAAAGTCAGATTTTTGCTTTTATAATGACAAGTCGTGTCTGGGCTATAACTGTTATGTCTTTTGAGGTAGGCTTTTGATATTTTGCATGTAGATAAATCATTTCAAGACGATGTGTCATGAACAATGATTGGTGACCTTTGACCTTGACCTTTGTCGCCAAGGGCAGATTTTTGCTTTTCTAATGACAAGTCATGTCCGTGCTATAACTTTTTTGTCTTTTGAGATAAGCTTTTGATATTTTGCATGTAGATAGATCACGTTGACCTTTATCGTCAAGGGCAGATTTTTGCTTTCGTACTGACAAGTTGTGTCCGGTCTTTATCATTTTTTGTCTTTTGAGATAGGATTTTGATATTTTGGATGTAGATAGATCACTTCAAGACGATCTGTCATGAACCATGATTGGTGACCTTTGACCTTGACCTTTGTCTTCAAGGTGAGATTATTGCTTACATTCTGTTGATATCTTGGTGATATGATGGTGTCCATACTTGTGTAGTGTCCACACCTGTATTGTGTCCACACACACTTAAATTTGCACTTATATTACAGCGGGGCCCACAAGATGGCTGCCATCTCTCCGATGTCTAGTTGTTCTTTTTATTTCTTATCTGTTAAATTATTTAAATGAGTAAGACAGCTTGTACATTGACAGCCAAGACACCGTACTCTCTGTTATTTACTCCTTGTCAATCCTAATTAAAGTTCTAACAGTACAAGGTCATAGGCGCTTAGTAAATGATTGAAATAAAATTTTGTACCGAGTATATCCGGCGCGCATTCAGTTAGTGGAGAGCTACAATTTAGACGCTGAAACTAGGATATATAGACATTTCTAAGGGGGTGAAATTCTGTGTTCCATATTGAATCGTCTCCAAATAAAAAAATGACTCTTTTTAAACTAACAACTTATTTGAATCATGTACTATTAACAATAGAAATGATGCTTTATGTATTAGTCAAGAGTCTATGCTACTTAAATATGTTAAGCTCAATGTATACAAATATACATCGCTCATCGAATTTGTAACATTTACAAACACACCCTTATTTTATTGCTCTAGGTACACAAATTATCCTTTACCATCGTTTTCTTTACACATGTATATGCTGCATTTTGTATTATACAAACCATATAGAACTGTCCGGTATCGATTGATACACGTTAATTTTAAAGTTGTTTTTCAGAATGAATAAGCAGTAAGGTCAAGGTCCATTAAGGCCAGGGACTTGAGGGAAAGCAGCACTCTATAACAGCCAGTTCTTTGTCGGTATCTATCATAATGTACACCTATTTCAGTTCAATTTTAACCTGTAGAAATTTCGCCTTTACTACTTGAACAAATAAAGGGATATGGAGTAAGATGGTAAGATTAATCAAATGGAACAACGGTTTAATTGTTGTACTTCATATTTTATTTCATTCTTCAAGCCTTTACCGCTTGTTGGTACCATATTTTTGCACATTCAGTATCAAATATTTCAAATTCGTTTTGGAATTAAAATGCAAAAGGCCTTTTTATTTGCAAAGGAGAGATTTTCATTAAAAAAAAACGAAATCATTTTAATTTAAATCTATTTCATTCTACTCTTCATAATATTTATTATTACTTTTCTTTGTTTTCCTGAGACAAGTGAATCATATTATAAGCAAACATGACAAATTTATTAAGGACACTTGAGGTTGATACAATTTATATTTTCTTTGTTATATATTTATGTAATATTTGTTCAATCAAACAAATTACTGACTCTTTGATTCTTCCGTGTGATAAAAACAGAGACATCTTTGAAGATAATGAGAGGTTTGCTTTTCTGTATTAAATGTCGATTTGAGTTGAAGAGACTGTGATATGGTGCAATCAATAAATTATATTGTATGAACTGTTTATGTTTGTGTTCATCAATTTGTTAGATGCTTTATGAGTATTGTGATTGTATAGTATTTAAAAGCATATATTCAGTGTTATTACTATTTTTTTTATCTTTTTTTATATTATATGACAATTCATTTTATGTAAGCTGGTGTTCATCGTGGACAACCGAGCCTAAAATAAGTACACATGGGGCCTGTTTAATGCGCATGCCCGAAGATAAGATATACATTATCATGGTCTTGAGACATAACTTTGTCCTAAGATATGTCTAATGATGGTCTTAAGACATGACTTAGGACGAAAATCGGACTTAAGACCATCTTAAGACATATCTTAGATGAGAATGGTCTTAGGATACTTCCGAGGCATTTAACAGGCCCCTGGGCCCAGTCAGTTTCTGTATTTGTTTTCTAATGTTGCCAAATGAAAGAATAAAATTACAGATATGAGTGACATCGAACCTCGAATTATTTTCTCATTGGAAGCTTTGATACAGTTTTGTATAGCTCCGATTGCACAAAAACAATTATTTTTGTTTCAAGAAATACACAAATTGCCTGAGATCAGTGGTACCTGTTTTGGCTGAAGGTTGTAACACAGTGGTGTTCATGACTTTTATACAATTAACGCTTCCCAATATATCATAGTATTCCATTAAAGCAGTTTTAAGTAATTGTCTTCATTATTTCTTATCTGTTGAATTATTTAATACATCGGCAAACGAATACCGAAGCAAAAATGAGGAAAGAGGGAATTCCAAAATCCTAATTCACTGCAATTCATATCCAACACGAACTGAGACAGATGAGTAAGACGGGTTGAACATTGATAGCCAAAAAACCTCACTTTCTGTTATTTACTCCTTGTCAGTTATAATTATAGTACTAATATTGCAAGGTCAAAGGTACTTAGTAAATGATTTAAATAAGATTATGTACTGAGTCTATGCGGAGCTCACGAGTGACTTCTAAGAGTTTTTATCACGAGATTAATATTTTCTATAAAAACTATTCGGTATAATGACGTCACTTCCTATAGTGACTCGAAGTCATTTTTTTTCACTTGTGACAATACGACATTTATTTAACGGGGAAAACATTTAACTATCTGCCATCCTTATTATAAAGCTTAGTTATATACCGACTTTGAAAAAACAAATCCCTATTTGTGACAATGATTAGATTTAGGAAATGGCAAAGTCTTTTCGACAACTGCAATGTCAGAGTTGACTATTTCCAGCTGACCATTACCAGAGTCGAGGGTATAATTTAATGTCATGTTCTAAGTTAATAAGAAAGTGATGATCTTTTAATAGTCCTTCTTTAACATAGTATGTGTCAGAATTTGCGAAACGTTTTCAGCTGGATTCAAGTCTTCCCGGATTTCACTACCGACTTTGACATTTTCCTGGATTGACTCACTCACGATGTGACGGGTGCTGTTATCAGAGCAGGACATGCTTACCCTTCCGGAGCACCTGATGTCACTCTCAGTTTCAATGGAGTTCACACTGTGAGTGCCTTTGTTTTTAATGTTTTGATTTCTATTTCTGTGCTTTGTATCTGTCCAACGTCATTGTTTCCTGTGTCTAATGTCATTGTTTTCTGTGTTCTCGTTTTGGCCATGTCTTTGGATTTTTGTAAATTTCACTTCTTTGTTCCTTCGGTATTCTACTGCCGTTGTTTCGTCAAACAACTACAAGAACCAGGTATGTACATTTCCTTGTACATAATTTTATGTAGTTTTAGTACCCAATACAAGGGAACTTTAATCATAAAAATACATGTAAATGGAATATATGCGCTTTCTTAAACAGGAAAAATATCATGTATACATTGGAAGAATGTGATCTCGTGCACACATTTGTCACTTGTCATCAAGTCCATATGCTAAACCTGGCATCCGAATCGGTTTTCAACTACCGGGCGCGTCCTCGGTTGGTGGATAGGGGAATGCCCGGTCTATGCAGGGTATCGATACGGAAGGCCTGATCATTGAAGCCAAACTGTGTGAAGAAACGCCACGCTCCATGCAGTATAAAGTCCCCTTCTAAGGAGAGCAGACGCACTAGGTGTCGTATAGAAGGTTAAGCCCCTACCCATTTCTCTCCCTTTCCAGTGTCAATCAAAACTCGTTGCCCCGGTTGTTCCCCTCCACATTTATTTCTTTCTTCTTTTACTTACATTTTTAATTGATTAAATTATTGTCGATATAGCTAAAATATTGTTCACTGGACGTATAAATCTAACTAATCAATCAAAATGGTAAAATTTAAATCATTAATAATTTTAATTCAAATCTCAGTTCGTGTCTTATTATTTGATCCAAAATTGATTTAGTTATATCGCAAAATGATGAACAAGATTGTCAAAATGTACAGAGAAAAAAAGGTCATTTTTATTTTGCCATGTTTATGATCGGATCACCACAAAATAAGCAATTTTTGCAATGCACCGTCAATCCATTATTCCTGTAAAGTTCAGCTCAGCTCAGTTTCCTTTCGCGGCCGCTTTTCATGTGAGATTATTCAAATGTCGAGACGATAGTCGGAGGACGCCAAACCTTTTTAATACGTACAGTGAAAAGTAAAAAAAATAAACATGTTATGAAACAAGAGGATCATATATATAGAGATTAATACATGGCCTTTTCAATATTAGCACGGTTATCATCCCGGCGCCTCGGGCTGATATTGGTCGAGGGATGATAACCGTGCTGATTTGGAAAAGGCCATGTCTTAATCTGTTTATTATATACTTCCAATTAGGAGTTGTCATCACACCCGGGCTGAAATAGCCATATCACCGGTCTGCTATGGATTTTCAGAACGAGGCGGTCTGATATGGCCATATCAGACTAGGTATATGATATACACTGTTTACTTCCGCCTATATTACATATTCAAAACAGAACATGTCTTCGCTAAGTGTATAATAAATATCATATATATACATATATATATAAACTTTCAGTATGAACAATGTGAATAGCACTAGTATAAATACTGTTTATATTTCAACTCTATCCGAGTCTTTCTCAAAACAACAAAATATATAATAAAACAATAAACTATTTACAAAAAACTACACTACAAAACTTAATTAAATAGGTAAACTACATTTCGGAGACTGAAGGCGTGACCTCAATTATAATGATGTGAAAAAATATTTGCTGGTGTTTGTACATAACATTTACTGCAATATTTTCTTAATTTTTTAACGTTGGTATTATATGCATTTATTGATCTATAACCCTGATGTTAAGACTGGGTTTTAAACGATCAATCCAATAGCTTTCTTTGGATCTTCTCTGGTTTAAATTCCACGATCTATTTTGATCAATTGCGATGACTTGCATATTTTGCCAGTTGTGATTTGGAGTATTAAAATGGATTGCAGTGGCCTGGTTCTGATCTTTGTTTTCGATATGGTTACGATGCAAGTTTATGCGAAGATTGAGCGCATTTCTTGTCTCACCAACATATTGTTCTTTACAGATAGAACATGTAACCAGATAGATGACATTGGGCGATTTACATGATAATTGTCCAAAGATTTTGAAAATATCACCGGTAGCTGTACTTTGGAAAGTTTCAGTCGTGGAACTGTATTTACACAATTTACAACGTCTATCACGGCATGTTGTAAACTGGCCTATCTCGGCCGAAGGTAGTTTAGCCCTAACGAGAATGTCTTTCAGGTTCTTGGGACGACGAAAAGATACAAGCGGGGGTTCAGGGAAGAGGGCTTTCATTTTAGTTGACGCATGGAGAATAGGCATACATTCGCGGGATATATCAGACAGGTGTGGCAACTAGGGATGGAATGTAGTCACCCACGGGATACGAGAATTTTTCTTCTTCTTGCCCCGATACAGTAATAATTGAGTTCGATCGATTGATGACACTTTTTGGATTGTTTTTTCAACATCTTTTCCTTTATAGCCCCTGTTAACAAGATGTTGTTTAAGTTCTTTGCTCCTTTGTTTAAATGTATGCTCTTTTGAGCAGATACGTCGACATATATATATATATATATATATATATATAGCCTGTATCGCTTACCGTCACCATGGCCTTAAGACAATCAACTAGGCCATATGGTTATTTGTTAGATTATCACCTGGCGCGCAGTTACCTTTGTTGAGGTTAGATCATAAACATTGCAGGGTTTGTTTGAATAATTCTAGTGGTTTCAGAGGATATTTTGAAAAGATTTTTGAACCCATTTCACACTGGGTTTGTGTTCAAACGTTCCCCTCCAGTGTGCACCTTGATCGCAAAAAAGTTTGAGGGGCCAATAAATTGTTCAAGAACTTAAAATCTGTTTCCTATGGGGTCCTATGTTAAACTATGTTCCTCGCTGGTGGCTACCCTGGATGAAATACAAACATATAAACAGTGTGATATATGCCACTATGTGCTGCCATATGGGAATCAGCCCGCTGCCGATGATGAACGCGTGACAGAGTCCAGTCCAGCGTCCACTAAGTTTGTTTTCTATCGTGTGTGTGTGTGTGTGTGTGTGTGCATTATTATCTTAGTCTACTTTATCTGTGTAATAATGTCAAACCTGTTCATTTCGTCACATAATTTGTAAGTGTTATATTATCCTCATGTTACACTTTTGTGTCTTAGCGTTTTCCAATCAATCTTGGGTTTTCTCTTAAATAACTTAAATACAATCTTTGACGGTCTTGCTTAGCCCTTTGATTTCTTTATTTATTTATTATTTGCTTTTTTTTAATTAAATTTCAATTTCACAAGAGTGTTCCACCGAATGCCAGGTATCCAATTTTGCCAGTTCTTGAGCAGACGTGATGGCTCGATTTATACTGAAAAATCAGTACTACAAAGACGATTTAACTATTTTTTCCATGTTTTATTATCGCACTAGTTGCATGTGTGTAGTATTGTAGAAGATATCAAATGATTCCTGACCTTAAAACGATTAGTTTTATTTATTACAAAAGATAATTAGCACCGACCGACGTAATATTGATTTGTTCCACATCACGTGACTTTACCATTGTACAAGAATTACAGGTACTTATAACGGAACTGCTTCTGTTCTCAGGTAAAGCTTTGATTTATATTTTTACCTGTTGATGCAAACTCAAAATTTAAATTTTGTCATTGTCTTTTTCTTTGTCTCTGAAAGTTTCATTGGTTTTCTCTCTTTCTCCTTTTCTTTTCATCTTGTTGTACAATTTCTTTTTTCCGTTGCATGCAAAATCTAAATAGAAAATTGAATGTTCGAAGTGATTAAAGATGCTAAAACACAAAGCTCATTAAAGTGGATATGAAAAATCCATTTATCGTGTTGGTATGCTGATATTCTTCTTTATACTATAACAATACACTCCGTTGCGCATGTTGTATTTAAAATTATAAATACCCACAAGCGCATTATATATAAATAAATACAGTGACATGTAAATCAGTCAAGAATCCACTCTTTTAAGTTAAGTATAAAATTATAAGACAATTTAGGCCATATTGTCAATTTAATAAGTAGACCATTACTCCCGCCCGCCCCATCAAAAATTCGTCCCCAACTTTTTTTATGATTTCAGTTTTCATTGTCTTTTAAATTCCTGATAATCGTCTCAAAAACTGGAAATATAAAAAAAATTTGGGAAATAAACAATCGTTTCGAATTTAATAAAAACACAAGAAATATACAAACTCCGCATTATTGAACAGATCTAGGAATCGTCCTACGTACACAACAACATTAGCACTAATAACCCATAATGTAGAAAAATAAAGTAAAATTCCATACAGCCATTTCGATCTGTATAAAATAATTTGCGAAATCGTTTGCTGAAGCTTTTAGCGCCTGTATTTTGCTGGATTTAGGGAGATGAGACACGATACCGCGGTTGCCTAATGGTTAAGCAACGGGCTTATAAATCTAGAGGTTGTCATTTCGAATCGTGTGACTTTTTACATTATGATGGTAAATGGTAAAAAAAAATCGAGGGATTTTCACTTGAAAGTCGGGAGGCACATGATCATGGCGTTTTCGGGGCAATTTCTTGGCATTTTACAGTTTAAATTTTAAATATGTTCAAACATGTACAGTGGTGATTTTTTTTTCCAATTACAGCATGCGTCTTTTGGATGATATTCGCATATGCAACAGCTGCATGGAGTATATTGTCAAACATATCTGTAAATAGGAAATTACGTTCGTATAGTCAATTTTACATTGCTTTGGAAGGTAATTCTATATCTTAATTAAAGACCAAAAAATATTTTCGAGTGGAGAGTGTATAAAAAGACCTTTCAAATAGCTGTTAATTTAATTTTCGATCTCGAAGTGCTGTTTTTTTTGTTTTTGTTTTTTTTTTAATGTTATAAAATCGTGGAAATCTGTTAAGGTGTCTCAGTGGTATTATTCCGCCATTTGGTCTAATAATTGTTCATTTAGGTTTCATTCATTAAGAAATTTAACAAAATATTTTTTTTATTTTTTATATGTAAACTACATGACGATAATTAAACACATGCAAAGTATGAAAAAATTCTATAATAGATTTTTTAAACTATCCTCTCATATGATCATTTTCCCTATCATTTCTATGAAAAATCCTAAAATTTTAAATGTCAGATTTTGCGCTTAAACGCACGGTGACCCTCAAATTTTATTTTAGATTTTGAACTATAATACAATTATGTTTCTACACAGAAAATTTCACAAAATTCTATAATAGGAGATTAATACCCTGCAGACACCTTAAATGCATTCACCAATGTCGGCTTAAGGGGAACAGAGGGACCCGCCCCTTAGAAATTAAGTTTTTTTGCGTTTTGAGTGCTCCCGGACCTCCTGCCAAAATATGTCACCGAACGAACCCCTCGCTTCACTTGGGGACAGCGCCTCCGCCCAACCCCCCACCCCCTCCCCCTTTACGCAAATCTCTTGATCCGACATTGAAATTGCAATCAAGTAAAATATTTTGAAGTATGAAGATGCATAAGAATCTAATCTGTAAGGAAGAAGTAACTAACAGGTTGACCTTTTGATTGGTTTAAATACATTTTGTAAACTAGTCAAATGAAATACAATGGGAAAAAAAGCCATTTCGGAAAAAAATATATCTATTCAGTGTAGATTAAAATGAAAGGTCGGAGGATCAAAACAGAAACACCTATAAAGCAAATAAACAAATGCATTGGAAAATAAAGCCAGAATTCAGCTAAGGACAGAGCCTTGCAAGAGGGAGATACTATTTAGTTTTACAGCTGATTTAGTTAAGCATTTTAAAAGCAAAGTTTAAAGAAGGAATTAAAGTCTATTACAGAATTATGCAATACACTTTTAAATGAAATAAAAGGGACAACAGGAAACACCTACAATGGCTGAAAATTATAATTACATGCCACAATCTGCTAGGGAACTACACAGGAAAAACACAAATAA
>MJUU01064825.1:82121-92276 GCA_002080025.1 Modiolus philippinarum
TTCTCAGAAACTACCAGTCCAATTATAACCAAACTTAGACACAATGGTCCTTAGATGGTCCCTTCCAAAAAGGTATCCGGCAAGTCCGTACCTAATCCAAGCTGGCCGCCAGCGGGGAACATAGCTTTAACATTGGCCCTATTGATTTTAAGGGGAACCTCTGCCCAAATTTTTGAAGTTTTATTTGAATTGTGGTCTGAATGTTTCAATTTTAGCATTATGCATTACCTTAATTATTAGGGGAACCCATGCCCAAATTTGTTTTTGAATGGTGTTCTGTTATGGGTTGTAACGGATGGTGGATCTTTCGGTTGCTATGGAAACCAAACAAGAATACTGCAGTTTTAGGGGAAAAAAGTATTCTGCTAAATTTTATGTTTTGTTTTTCCTATTGGAAATGCCTTTTATCTATGTCAGCCATGGTCCAGGTGAGCGATACAGGCTCTTGAGAGACTCTTGTTAGTGTTAGATTTCAGACGCATTCGATATCCTCGGATTTCATCCATTTAAACAGACCAAAAATATTTTGCACGTGTATCATATTTTCTTTGTCATAGGTCTCTTTAAAATGCATAAAAAGACAATGTACAAAATTTTATCAAGTTCAAATTATATTTTCATATATTCTAAGGCATATAAACAGCCAATGGAAATTAAAGGAAAACTCTAGAGAGAACCGTTTCCCGCCAAAATTTTGACATGATGTATCTCAAAAATTCTTGCATGGATTGTCAAATTTTTTGTTCATGTTCTTCTAAAAGTAAAGCTCTTCAAGGCAAAAGACCAACGTTTTATTTCTTCTAATAACAAAATTTCTGACACTCGTACTCCCTTAACGGGATAAACTTACGTGTAAGTTACGAGAAGCACATGTTTTTTCCCTAAAACATGGGAAAAATACTTGTGCTTTTCGTGAGAATAAACAATGCTGTTTTCGTGGAAGTTAAACGTTATAAAGGATAAACGTTTATGTTTGGTCGACGAGGTAAATTCATATTTGATGCCGACCAGATTACACCGTCATAATAGCAATATTTGTTTTGTATTCATTATTCATTCCCATAAACATTTCCACAGATCTCTTTCTTACCAAGAAAATTACATTCTATGTGAAATTGATGAAACGAAACTGATTATGTGTCTATCAGTATTATTGACCCAGGAGAGCAATTTAAACATCTTTGGAACGTGTTGATAAAAAAATGGATAACGCCGCAATATAAAGGTATAATCAATACAAAAAATACTGATTCATTCTTTATTCTTAATTTGTTAAGTCTAAGTCAAAAGACACGCCCGAATTGAATGAAGATATAAACGAATTAAAATAACAAAACACCGACTTGCAGTAAGTTTTACGACTACACAGTGCATGCAGACAAATTCAAAGAGCAATTAAACCTACAAAAAATATGAGAAACATTATCACTGTCTGACAGATGCAAATCGGTGGTATCATTATCACAGTAGAAATAATAGATGTGACTCCCGATAAAGTAATTATTGTTGGACAAAAATTGATACTGTTACTTTCAATAGTAATGACTCTCTCAAATAACTAAATACCGAAGTTGCTGTGAATTTAATTTCTGCATATGCACATTTCGACAACTTATGTCTCTTCAGTGCAGATATCAAGAGTCACATACATTATTTCTCATATAATAATGATATCACCGATTCGCACCTGAGAGACAGTTATTTGCCCCGTTTTCGGTGACCATTTTTGCATTTACATGGAAAACCGATTGCGAAATTGGCATGAAAATTTGGACTTTCTCCACATATTGTTCATTCTGATACTGCAAAACTATTAGTTACCTAAAGTTCTCATCAACCTAATAGATCTGTTCTCCTCTTACATGTCTTACTGCAAACACCGTATTTTGTAATTTTACGAGTATAAATAGTATCTCTGTTGTGCATTTGTGAAAAGTGGTTGCAATACTCTCTATTGTTATTTTGACGTTATATTTCATCAGCGGGTCAAGCTTCCGAAAAAGAGGGGGGTCTAGTCGATTTTCTGCACTTTTTGTCATGAAACACGAATATGTTGTCCTGAAACTGGTGTTGACCAGCGTTTTGCATTTGTACCGACCTGCATTTCATCCGTTCTGTGCTGACCAAATAAAGCAATAAGAAAGTTTGGGTCCTATAATTTCATCACTTGTAGGCATATATGAAATAGTTCAAATTAATGACAAAAACCAAAAGTTCCCGAGGGGCTTTTATAATATGACTGCTTAGTAATTTCAAGCAATGATTTTTCCGTATTAATACTGGCTCGTTTGTTCGTACAACAATAGCTATGGTTAGGGCATCATTGGCTGTTGTTTAGATATCTAAGTTTATTACTGCTGAATCATTACGCCAAATCATTATACGTCTATCCATATTTTAATCTTAATTTTCTAGCAAAGGAAACTTTATAATGACTGTTTCAGTTAGCAGACAGGTCTACCCCCTCTGCATTTTACCGGCTATCACTGAAAAGGTCCGGCGACTGTTCAGATTTCAAAGTGAGAATGCACAGCGAAAAGTTTTTATTTGTTATTTAATCCTTTATCGTCCTTGGTGGCTATGCTGGTCGTATAAAATTGTTTGAACAAACAGGAGTGTATATAGTGAACTCAATAAGCAAAATAGTGAACATGTTTCAAGGTGCAAGAAAAATATGAAAAAAGCTAATTCACCCTTTTCTGTTTGGCTATTTTCTTGCACCAATGAAAACAAAATATGTACATACTCTTAATCTTATATCATTTTTGAATAGTTAATTGGTGTGTTTTATACAATTGTAATTTTAACATTTCTTTTTAGATGGCGTTTGGAAAGGTATTGTGCTTTCACATTATGTTTACAGTGGTAACAGGAATTTGCGTTTTCCCATACTTTTTACGGAAAAAATCTTGGCTACACAAATTATCTGCCGAATCGTACATACAATCGACTGTGGAGTTCACACAAAATTCCATTATTTTTCGAGATCGGAGACTCCCCGGAAAAGACGTTTCGGACTCCAGGACATTACACTGTTTAAATGAAATAGAATTTAGGAGATTTGTTGTCAAGGAAACAGATGGAAAGATAAAATCAAATAAATATCGTTGTATCAAAATAATCGAGCGATCGAAATCTATCGTTCAACTAGCATATTCTATTCATAGCGCAAATAATACAGATACCCTTTGTTTTGGTGAACTCTATTTGGATGTATGGCTTTTAGTGTCGCTTGATGATGTGCAAAATGAATATATTTCTTGTCCCTTTCAGTCTGGGTACAATATGAAAATTTCAGACTCGTTCGGATATGAACATATATGTAATTTAATGGACCTACCTATGAGATTTGAGAGTGAATGTCTACAAGGAGAAGGATTTATATTAGATTTTAGAAAGAGGGATTGTATCGATTTTCTACCTCTTGAGAAAATTCAAAAATTAATTTGTCTTGCTCAATGGACAGAAAAAGACTATATTTTTGTTATAACGAGAAAAGGTAACAATCGCGAATTACTGACTTTCAGAATTCCCGCAAATCACAGTACTAAGTCACTAAAGGTCAACATGTACACGGATCTAATTGTTCCAACAGACAATAAAAAAATAGGTATAAGATATTTCATTCTTACGTTAGAAAAACGCATTCAAACATCAGTTTGTGCAGACGAATACCCCGAGTGCAAGTCTGGCGATTGTAGCGAATACACAAAATACCAATGTCGAAAAACATGTTCTATATGTGACCCTAATAATCCTCCAATTATTTGTTCATTTCCGTTACTTCTAAGGGGTGCTTGGTGGACTCAGAATTCAAAAATCATCAATTACGTAACAATTGAAGAATCCGAAATTGATATTCAATCAGTGGGAAAATTTACTTGTATAGTCTCTTCCGGTAATAGAAGATCTAGCAATTTATTTACAACTTTATCTACATTCCAAAATGGCTGTAGACCTCGTGTTACATGCATTGATATCAGAAAAATATCAAACAATGTTCTTGGTTATTCAATTTCTCAAAGCTTAGTTTGGCCTTTTTCTACGTCGTTCGATAAAATATGTCGGGATACACAGTTCCGCGAGGATGTGCGACCAATTTATGATGCATACAGAACAAATAAAAATGTTTTAAAACCAATTTTACCTACGTTAATCAATGAAACAAGACCCATCGACTGTAATCTCATCTCGACCTTCAGATTTAACGCAACAATACACGGTAAAGGAAAATGCCATGGTATATTATATCAAAGTTGTGGTATTTCGACATTACTCCATATGCAATTTAATGAATGTAGATATCAGCAAAATGGTATGACATTTATGTGTGTCGCATACATTCCTGGAAATAGACAAAATATCCTATTGTTGCAAGATCTATATAGTCGTAAACCAATGTGTCTTGTATATTCTACGATTCAAAAGTCACAATTGATCATGTTGCCCTCGGAGGAGTGCGATTCTAACAGTTGGCTTTATATTGAAACTTTCAAACGTACTCCAATCATGCATTTAACGACTACAAAAGAACCCGAAGTTTGTCGGAAAATACCGATGACAACTACCACTACCACGTCATCTACAAGTGTGGTGTATCCACCAGAAACTACGGTAGAGGATGTATCAACTTCCCGCTTATCAGAAGTTCAAACTACGCATCCATCAAAAGAATTTTATCTTCCTGACAAGATTTCATTGCATAATGAAGGAAATAGGATATACACTGATTTTTGCATAAAATGGATAATATGTGTTTTAAATATTATTTCCTTGGCTAATATGAGTTTATTTACTTGACACACAACTTAGTCGTGAGCTTGACTAAGAGCGCTGTACAAATACAACTTTACAGTAGTGTCGCAAGGGCACGTACATAGCAAGTTTAAATTCTGAGATAGGGTAAAGGTGGGGATGTTCGGGCGGAGGAGAAATTCGGTTGTTTTTGAATGATTTGCACATCATGGGCTCAATTAATTTTGACATTTGATAAAACAAAATATAAACATGAATTAAGTCTGTATAAGCTGCAAGAAATATCAAAAGAAACATTGTATTACAGAAGGGATTGTGCTTAATAACAGAAATATGTTCCATGGAGAAATGAAAAAATCCAAAACACAACCGACCATCATGCAAAACTGTGATTATAAACGTAAATGGCAAAAATATAAATCATACATAAAACTACATTTTGATACAAGTTTTATATTTTTATGTATTCTCGAATATATCATTAAAAGAATCCATAGTTCAGCTTTTGAAGGCCACAAGTTGATCATTTTGTTAGGTCTAAATAGAAAGGAAGTTCATTTTGTTTCCACTAAGATATGAAAGGTTTTATATAAGGTATTACCCTCAATATCAAACCCGTCTGATGCAATATAAAATCGAAGGAACTCATTTAAGTACCCAAAATGTTAAATCTTAACCCTTTGTTCGGACGGTTATCAGTGTATCGTTTTTATACGCCCGTCGAAAGACGAATGTATTGTGGTATACCTCCCGTCCGTACGTCAACTTTTGGTTTCCACCGTCGTTTGGACATATTGATTTGATATTTCGTATACGAGAGTACCAAGGTGATATACAGATCAAGTTCGAATTTGGTTCTTGTCGGTTTATTTTGTACAGGGTTCTGGGCCTTGGACTTATTGAAATTTTGAAAAATATAGGTTTCCGGGTTTCTTCTTTAACCTCTAGACGTATTGATTTGATATTTGGTATGAGTGGTCTAGTTCAGATACAGATGAAGGTCTAATTTGGTCCTGATTGTTTTTACGTAGTTAGTCATTGGACTTGGTAAATATTTGACAAACATCAGAATCTCCAAATTTTCTTAGTAATGTGTGAGTTAGTTGATTTGATATTTGGTATAGGATTGTATGTTTATAAATAACTGATTAAGTTTAAATTTGATTCCTGTTGAATAAATTTTATAGAGTTATTGTCCTTGGACTTCATTTTTTTTAATTTATTTTTTTAACATTTTCAATGCATTAATTTTACATATAGAAATGGTTTCATCATGGTTAGGCACATATTGTTTGTTTTTTTTCAACTGCATCTATAGTTTAAGTTAACTGTGGATGGGCCTATCAAACTGAGTTCCATTATCTTTATATCGGATCAGGTGGGTTTGCCGATGGGACTTCTCACATTTGCATGTATCTTGTGGAAGGGCTGTCTTGAACATGAGGTAATTTTTCAAGGCTTCATATAGTGACTTCAACATGAAGAACAGCAATGATCTATTGCCTTGTTTTACCATGTATTTGTATAGACTGTGTCTTGTGCATTTACTCAATATCCTTTGTTAATTTAAGACTGGGGTTCGTCTATCGAGTCCGTAAAAAGATTCCCCTTGCGAGACAGTGACTTCCTTGAAAGAGCTCAGTTGTTCAAAAATCAGCTACTTAAACAAGGGTTTAAGGGTTGACATCACGATCTGGTATTTTTTCTTCTACTTGATTTGACTTCATTATCCGGCAGTGTCTTGTACAAAACAGGAGATACTCTACTCTACCAAAGCTCATCGATGGTTTTCATATGGTAAAACCATCGGGTCCGTGTATGTTTGTCCCCTTTTTTTCTTTTCAGTGACGTATTTACTTAATGTCTTTGTTTCTTTGTGTTTCCTATATTGCCAGTCTATGGATTGTTTTCTTCTGGACTGATGGTTCTCACTTTAATGATGGTTGCCACCTTGGATGGGGTACAAACATGTCAGATTGTATTTGTAGGGGACCTTCCAAGGACCATTTTCCTCTAGGTTTACTTCTAATTGGTACTCTCAAGAGGTCTTTGAATGTATTATCCATAAGGTCTTATGTAAAACCATGTTTCCCATTGGAAGCCATCTTGATTAAGGTAGACCTGCAGGATAATTTTCTGATGAGCGGCCATCTTCTGACTTAGTTTGGTTTAAATTTGGCCATAAGTTTCAGAGAAAATCTTTGAATATTTTTTCCATAGGGTCTATCTTCGACTATGTTCAATGCTGGTGGCCATCTTGGATGAGGTACACACCTGCGAATTACCTATTCAAAGGTGACTATCTAAGGACTATTGTGATAATATTTGGTTCTAACTGGGCGAGCAGTTTCAGAGGAGAAGAACTTTGAATGTATTCACCATAGGGTCCAATGCTACACTATGTTTCTTGCTGATGGCCATCTTAGATGAGGTATATGGTCCTGACAGATATCTTTTGAGAGGGGTCTATCAAAGGACCATTATGATAAAGTTTAATTCTAACTGGGCCAGTAGTTTCATATCTATGCTCCTGGCTGGCAGCCATCTTAGATGAGGTACAGACCTGCTGGAGATTCCTTCTTATAAGGGGACTACAAAGGGACTATTGTGACAAAAGTTGATTCTAATTAGGCTACATTTAGTCAGAGACATATAAAACATATATATTTAAATGTCTCTGATTTAGTAGTTTTAGAGAAGATCTTTGAATGTGTTTTATATAAGGATTCAATGTTCTATGTTCTCGCTAGCAGCCGTTGTGGATGAAGTAGGGACCCATGGGATATCTTTTAAAGAGAGCACTATCTAAGAACCATTGTGCAAATATTTGGTTCTTATTGGGCAACAAGTTTCCAAGATCTCCGAATGTGTTTTCCATAGTACAATTACAAGTGATTGTAAAAGCAAGCCTTTTCTACTATATCTATGTGTACAAATTTTAACCTTGTTTAAATGGATATCATACGATAATATTGCATGAATCTAAAACCTCACAATAATCTTTATCTGCACTGTCTTCTTCTCATATAGTATATGTCATAGTAATGTATTGTACTGTGTAGTTAAGATCTGGAACCTATATGCAAAAATTTTACAACAGTGTCAAAATACAACATAGCTCGCTGGAATTTTTTTTTATCGGATCGGAATGAAATGAGCAATCTTAGTTAAGGACCTTTAGAACATCATTCCTGTAAAGTTTGGTTAAATTTATTGCATTGGTTTCAGAGAAGAAGATGAAAATGTAATTTCCCCATAGCGTCCAATGTTGAACTATGTTCCGTGGTGGCTGCCATGTTTTTTATCAGATTTGAACAAATTGAGCAATCTTTGTTGAGGACCTTTAGTAAAGTTTAGTTAAATTTGCCTCAGGGGTTTCAGTGGAGGAGATGAAAATGTGATTTTTCCCATAGGGTCAAATGTTAAAACTAAGTTCCGCACTGGCAGCCATGTTTTTTATCATATCGGAATGAAATGAGCAATCATTAGAAAGGACTTTTAGTACATCATTCCTGTAAAGTTTAGTTGAATTTGCTTCAATGGGTGCAGAGCAGAAGATTAAAATGTGATTTTCCCATAGGGTCCAATGTTTTTCTGTGGGGGGGGGGGGGGGGNCGTTCGGAAGAAAATGAGTAATCTTTGTAAATGACCTTTAGTACATCATTCCTGTAAAGTGTAGTTGAATTTGCTTCAGTGGTTTTATAGGAGAAGATGAAAATGTGATATTTCCCATAGGGACTAATGTTAAACATAAGTTCTGTGCTGGTGGCCATGTTTTTTATCGGATCCAAACGAAATGAGCAATCTTTGGAAAGGACCTTCCATACATCATTCCTGTTAAGTTTGGTTGAATATGCTTCAGCGGTTTCAGAGCAGAAGATGAAAATTTAAAAGTTTAAGGGACGACAGATGATAAACAACGGAGGCCAAAGGATGGTAATAGCTCACACTGACCCTTTGGTCATTATTAGCTATTCACGAAAATGTGGAGAAAAGTTAAATCACAATGAAAATATATATATATCATGTATATATACACAATTTAATTTCAGCAAGCAGCAAGATTATACAACCATATGCAAAAGAAAGAATCTCATGAAATCTACCAAATATAGCACATAGTCAAATAAGGCTATGATAATGAATCCACAGGAATGTAAAAAGCAATGAAACAAAATTTGCAATTATCAAAATTTTATTTAAATAACTTATGTACAAACAAAATAATCTTTATTCATGTTGGCTTCTCAGTTTCATCATTTCTTGAATATAATCATGAAAAACTTAAATAATGACTTATTACCTTTTGATAAACATGTGTAATGCCAGTTTTTGAAAGTCCATTTTACTTTCAATTTAAATCTATCATGACTTATCATCAAACCTCTTCATAATGTCAAACTTTGCTGGACAAAAAAGTGACATTTTATCAAGGTTTACTAAATATCTTTATTTTTTGTCACAAATTGTACTTTTAATATTTCAAGGTAATGCTTTGATGTTTTCTGGTTGGTAGACCATTTTGAACTTTTGTCATCACTTAGCACCCATCCACTGTAAGAACTTCCCTTGTCTATTGACATGATTCACATTTTTCTCTTTAAATCTAAATCAGTGGATTGCTCCTGGGAATGTCCCCTACAGAATTTTATTAATCATCTTGAATGGTCATCCAATATGGCTGAGAACTTTGGGTTTCATATATGCGTACATTCAGGGCAACAGACATGCATTCCAAATATGATAAGGTTGTTTTTTTTACATTTTCAGTTGCCAATGAGTTATTTAATATAAAGACATAGGCCAAGAGTGAATGCAGGTGACACAAAAATAAATGATTGCAAGCCTAAAAATTTGCAAATCTTTGAAATTTTAACAGGACATAACTCTTGAATACTTTAACCTCTTAACAAGAAATAAAACATGGCCTTCATAATTTAGATAAATAGTTAAAATACTAAGTTTAAAGACTTAAATACTTATTCCATTAAAAACTAGGGATCTGTGAGCAAAACCCCCGCTCTCATCTTCCAGTCTCTAATAACCTGACAAAGTTGGTAAACAAAATGTAGTACCCCACAACGAAGTCTTAAAATATGTCCCACAATATGGCATGCCTACACAAAGCTTCTGACAAAATTTCAAGTTTGAATCATTTACCAATGCAGAGAAAAGCTTATGAAAGTTGTGAGGGACCCACAGGATGATGAAAATTATGAAAGTTGTGAGGGACGGACGGGATGATGAAAATTAAACTAAGTCAGTAAACAGGAAGTAGCATTCTGACAGGTCTCAAAATGCATCCCACAATATGGCATAACTATACAAAGCTTCTGACAAAATTTCAAGTTTGTATCATTTACCATTGCAGAGAAAAGCTTTACGAAAGTTGTGACAGAC
>MJUU01064825.1:103838-114674 GCA_002080025.1 Modiolus philippinarum
TATATTTTCCGCTTGAGTGACTTACATTCAAGTTTACGTCCGAGTTCAGATCTCAGTCACTGTACATGGTAGGATCATCTAACCTTGCATGTGCATGCATCTCTGATGGTAGGTCAACATCCAGGCAAAATTAGGTCACTTTGACCTATATTTTCTGCTTGAGTGACTTACATTCAAGTTTACGTCCGATTTGATATCTCAGTCACTGTACATGGTATGATCATCTAACCTTGCACCTGCATGCATCTCTGATGGTAGGTCAGCATTCAGGCAACATTGGGTCACTTTGAACTCCATTTTCCACTTTAGTGACTTACATTCAAGTTCATGTCAGGGATCAGATCTCATGTACTGTACATGGTAGGATCATCTTGCATGTACATGTGCATGCATCTGTGGTTGTAGCTCAGTATCCAGACAAAATCAGGTCACTTAAACCTACTTTTTACTCATGAATGACTTACATTGATGTATACATCCAAGTTCATAGCTCAGTAACTGTACATTGTTGATTCAGGTAACCTTGCTAATGCATACAATTTTGATATTTTTTCGGCATCCAGGCATAATTTGGTTGCTGCGACAAAGTGCCACAATGAGGTGAACTTTGTAATCGTTGATTACCTATGTTTCATTCTTTAGGTCAAGATATCTGAAAATTATTTTTGAAATTATAAATTTGGAAAATGTCAAGTTGGACCTTTAGTCAACATTGATTTGTGGTTAGGAAAATACAGTACATTGTAAAAACTAATGGAAGGGCCTAAAAAAAAAATATGTTTCATTTCATAAGTTGGGGATTGTCACATTTAATTTTGTGTGATCTATTATTATTGGCAATGTCATTGGTTGATTAAGAATATGAAAATAATGCTACAAAAATTTAATGTTTATAGGCAAAATGTTGCACAGTGAAAAAAATTGTAAAAACATGTCAATTGTATACTGTCAAAGTACTATTATTTGTGGGGTTCCAATTTTCATGGATTTTGTGGTTCCTCGATAACCTCGAAATTACTTCCCCAATGAATTGCATTTATTCCCTATAGTTTTAATGCCTAGAATTCTAACCATGAAGTTAAGTACCCACAAAATTGTGATATATGTGAAAGCTACAAAAATTGATGTCCAGGAATAAAAGTACTTCGACAGTATTTCTTTTCTGCCTATCAATTTCAATAAATCAATAAAAAAAAAAGTTTTATACAGAATAATGGAAAACCAGGTTGATTTTGTGATATTGGTATCATTTCCTGTCTTTATGAAAAAGGAAACAGTGAATGGAAGGGCTTAATATCCTTTATAAAAAACTGTTTTCATCACATCAGCACTTTATACTAAATTGTGTGGCTGTTTAATTAATTCAATATTACTTGTAGTTTGATTATAATTTAGTTTTCCTCATAAGATGGTGCACAATTTCTGATATTTTTACATTCATAGTATGAAAAGATATGATTCTGAATCAGATAATTGAAAGTAGTTTGAATAAGACTGATAAAATTTCCATTTTTGGTACGGATTATATTTTACAGTCATGCCAATTTCATTATGTTGAATTTTCAACTTTTAAGTGATACATGTATAATGCATCAAAAATTTTGTTGCCTCAATTTTCACTTTTGAAAATTTGGAAAGCAAAGTATTATTGGTTTTGCAAGTGTTGTTACTGAAATTTCAAAGAAAACATACAAAAAACAAAAATGATATCCAAGCAAGGAAAAAATGAAATTGTGAACCATAATTCCTGCCATTTGCATATTCAATAGCCAAATTTCAATTAACCAATCATATATAATCATTGTTTCCATGGTAACAGATGCTGTACCTGCACCTAGTCAGCTGATAGCTAGCAACATCACTCCTAATTCTGCTACTTTGACCTGGTTGCCTGGCAACAGCAATTTGCAACACTGTATATCTCTGAACGGAAATGAAGTGAGGGTCGTGAAAGGGTCTGTTTGCAGTTACAATTTTACAGGTACTAAATGAAAAGGGCCAGAAAGGGTCATGCTTGTTTTTTTTTATTCTCAGATTTACAATGTAGAATTATTGCCTTTTTATTCTTCTTATTAACTATTTACTCCAACAATTGTAAGTAAATCATGTATCAAGAAGAAAAAAAAAAATCATTTTGGGAAAATTACCAAAAAAAAGGAAATCATTTTCTTTCATCTCATTTTGATTTTGATGAGATTGGCTTCAGTTTGAACTAATACTCAACGTTTTTCACACTTGTTGATACAAATTCACAAATATTTCACTGCCTCATTTTCAGTGCTGATAAATTTGAAATTTTGAATGTCACCATGTCCATTTAATGAGAATTAAGTGAAATCATACGTTATGTTTTTTTTTCTTTCTTTTTTTGCTTTGCTTTATTTTTCACATTGATTTTAAATCAACTATCTTCTTTTAATTATAGGACTGAAACCAGGTCAGGAACATGAAGTGACTGTTACCGCAAAAAATCCATTAGGAGATAAATCAAAAGGGCACCAGTCTGCTTTTGTTAAATTTAGAACACTAAAAGGAGGTATGCCTGAACCTCCTATTAATGTCCAAGTAGAGGCTGGTCCTCAGGAAGGGACATTACTGTTGACGTGGTTGCCCGTGACAATAGACCCATCAGGATTTTCAAATGGTGCTTTGGTTAAAGGATACGTCGTGTACGCTGATGGACAACGAACAAAAGAAGCAAAAGGAGCTACAAGTTAGTATTAATTATCTGCTTTTATGCCACTACAAAAGTTTAATATAATGATAGGGAATTTTCATCCTGATAGTTTAAACTTTCTTTCTCACACTTAATTTGTTTGTATGGGGTCAAACGCCACTTTCAGCAGTATTTCAGCTTTATCATGGTGGTCACTTTTAGTGGTGGAGGAAGTGGGAGTACCCAGTGAGTGCCACCAACCTTGGGCAGTTAACTGACATACCTTATCAAATATGGTTGAAAGTCACTTGCATCCTTTTTGTGGTTTACAAAGCAGCAGACTTGCCTACCCTTTCGATTTTGGCGTAAGGTTTATTATTTTCAATGCCATCTTACGCCCTTACAATGGTTTACCATTTCCTTACGATTTGTTCAATTTGCGGTATTTCCGGAATTTTTTCAGCTCCGGTCCGTTATTTCATTCCAGTTCCGTGAATTATAGTTAAATTCGGCATTTCCGGTAATAAAAATAATAAAATTCGGTAATAAAATAAAAAAAAAAAAAGCGATCTTTTAGACAAGAATTCTAGGCTTCCATCTAAGAAAAAATGTATTCTTGGTGGAAGTATTGTGTAACTTCATAATGTGCCTTTCATGTAAAGTAAAGTTTCTGTTTTAAACTACGTTTTTTGCTTTAAAAAGTGCCTTACTATTTTCGATCTCAGATTACAATTTTTGATCAAGTAACTTACTATTTTTGACCAAGAGGGGTAGGCAAGTCTGAAGCAGGGTGAGGAATCACAAGGAAGAGGTGATGGCAACAGTAATTGTCAGATAAACTAACTGCCTTAACCATTCAGCCTTAGACTTCATTGTGTAGCTTGAGATCTAGAAGAAAGATCAATATGATGTCCGAGTCAGCACATTTGAATTAAGATCTGGGCTGTTCCAGANNGGGGGGGGGGGTCAGAAGGCACTTTAATAAAAATTTTATGGGTGGTGAGTATATTGGAGACTTGCTCTGAAGAAACATACAGAGATATGCCCCCCCCCCTCCTTACAATTTATTCTGGAATAGCCCTCTGTTGTATTGTGTCATCTTCTTTCTGTTATCTGTCCATCTGTTAATAATGCAACAAACTTAATTTGAATATTCAATTTTTTTTTTAAATTCATTTGTGATGTGCCTGACAAGTATGTTGCTTTTTCATACAAATCATTTTGTTAGAAACCTTTGGGGAGTAACTTTTAAACTTGAGATACCATCACATTGATCTCTATCAATGAATAAACAAAATATTTGATATATTTCAGATGATCATGTTATTCTTAGTGCCAGTAGTTTTCGAGGATTTATTCCACGTAATTTAGTAGTACGAACTGTGACAGCAGATGATGAGGAATCAGCAGAGTCAGAAGTAGTCAAACTACCACATACCCTCATTAGTGAAATCACTGAAAGTGCTGCTAAAGAAGTCATAGAATCATCTAAGAAGGTACATTTGTATAATTCATTCTGTTTTCTCTTATTTCTATGTGAATTATCAGCTTCTCCAACTTGTGGGAAAACATTTGTTGAAGAGAGAACAAGTGTCATGAAAATTTGGTGCCAAATGTATTCAGAACTCAATTCTTTTCGTTTTACACTTTGTCATTAGAGAAATAAATTCTATGACTTAAGCATTTATTCTTTGAAATTTCAGGCATCTTGTGAATAAGATTTTAAAATAAACAAGCCTCTCTTTCAAACATGTCAAAAATCAATTTAAATAGATATGAGAAATTTCATAATTAACATATTCTTATATCCCCACTCCCCATCAGGGATAGGGGGATATATTGTTTTTGCTCTATGTCTTCAGGTATCAAGGGATGTTTGTGTGCTTTCTACAAACTGTATAATCATATCATACAAGTTACTGTAATTGTACTTATATTCGCGGGTACTTATTTTCGCGAGAATTCCTTTCATGCCAAGTTTGCGTGTATTTAATTTCGCGGAGGTGAGTGTTTTCCTGATAACTTTGATGTTAAATTATTACATTCACGGGTACTTATTTTCGCGGAAAGTTGCTGACCGCGAAATTCGTGAAAATAAGTACACCGCGAAAATAAGAACAATTACAGTAATTACTGCACATTCTTTATAATTGTTATAATTGTATAATTTCAGAGTTCTTCCAGTTCTAAAGAAAAGCAACACAACATTGAAAAAGAAATCCAGAAAGCCACAGAGGTAGTTACAGAAACTCCAGTTGCTATGGTAACATATTTTTATCTTGACAACAGAAATAGCTGGGAGAACACTTCAGTAGTGGCACCATAGCAGCTTATTTTGTAGTATTAACTTAAAATATGAAAATTAGAACACTGCTAAATTTTAGGCAAAATAAAATGCTAAAGACGTATAATTATGATTATTGGCAATTTTTTATTTATTTTTTCATGGAAAAACTGATAACTTTACATTGATTTGAGAGATATGCATGTATTTACGTGAAATGCAAGATCTGAAATTACAAACAAAATAAATGTTTGTAGTCAAATTTTACAAATTTTTTTAGTTCATGATAATTTAACTTCGTTTTGCAAATTTGAGTATTGCAATAAGTATGGAAAATATCTAAATTTCTGAATTAACCTCCAAAGTGTTCAAATTTTCAAATTACTTGTATTCACATGTATTTTCTTATCTTTTGTCAACATTAAAACAATAATGACGACAAAATGTATGGTAAAAATCGTATATACTGAAATTTCAAAAGTCTTGAAATGTCCAGTCTTAAATATCTCAAACCACATCTTGGTTTTAAGACCCACATAATTCAACGCTTGTTATAAGAAATAATAAGATAAGTGTTCAATTTTAAAACAGCATGTAAATAAAATTTCAAAATTCAGCATGTTGTTCCACTTATTTTATAATTTAAAAAAAATGGAACAAAAACAAAAAAACAGACTGAATCAAAAACAATGCAAGATAAGAATCTTAACATGCTATACATGTACTGCTTTATAAACTATAGGCATATCAAATAGATGGAGAGAGACTACCAAATATAGTTTTAAAACCAAACAAAACAAAAATTGGCATTGTTTGTCAAGAAATCTCTCCAAATGTTTGATCTTTAATACATATGCTTTTATTATTGTTGCACGCTTAGTATACTTTTATCAGTCCTTTAAACTCTTGGTTACTATGGTTATCTGATCTTTATCACAAAAGAGCTTGACACTGTGTACAAATTTAAATTTTCTCACTGAAAGCATGTATTCAAATGTATTTAGAATGCTACACATTTTGCCCACATTTTTTTGGGTCAAAAATGTATTAATAAAAAATCACTTTGAGGGGATAATTGCACAAATTTGATTGAATATGAAATATGATGGAATATGAATATTAATTTGATAACTTTTGCATGTTTTGCATGAATCCAGTAGATGAACATGTATTACAAACTGGGATTAAGGTATATTTAAAATATCAGAGAATGAAGTTATTGTGAATTAGATACTGCCAGGAAACAAATAAATCTAGTGTTTATAAAAACATCACTTTTTTCTGTCTAAACTGAATGAATCCCTAAGATATTTTCTTCTTTAACTGATGGCTTTTTTTCAAAGATGTGTTCCCTTCGCAGAACTCAACTTTTCCTGTTTTCATGTACCACAAATTGCCTTTTGAGTGGCTTATGGTAAAAGACAAGGATAATTTTTGCTTTATTGTTGCCAAATAGCATTAGCTTATGCTGCAATATGTTTCCTGTTGAAGTCTCGTTACATATCATTAGGCTGACTTGATAGCTGTTGCTGGTAACTTTTGAGTTAAAAGTGTTGGTTAATAATCCCAAGTTATTTAGTTAAGTTTGTTTGTGGTTCAGGATATCCCATAAAGAAAGTGTTGTGTCATATATTTCAAGTGGTAGTGTTAGCTCAAGATGAAGCTATACTCCGTTTGGAGTGTTGATTTCTCATGGAATATGTACAAGTTCATAGCTGCTAAGTTTTTGCTTGACTTGCTTAAGGAACAGAATATGCAGTATCCAATATTTTGTCAACAAAAGTTAATTTCAATGAAAATGAATAAATTGATTACTATAGTTTGACATGTTCCAGATAGTGTGTCCAAAGTATGAATTTTCTATGTTCCTGAACTCATGTATTGCATAACTGAGACAGCTCTTTGAATTCTGCCATTTTCAGTAGCATATCACATTTTCCACAAATTTAGGGATGCAAAGTTATTGTACATGAGTTTTATGTGTTTATAAATTCAGGGTAGAACATATTTAGGACCAAAAAATACATGTGTTTATGTGTATATACATCCCTCGGAAACAATATGTGGAGTGATTTTTTTTTCTTGAAAGCCAAGGTGTATAAAAGATTGAACCACTTCAAACAGTGAGAAACATCGGTCAGTTATCTCCCTGTACCAAGTTAGTTATAAATGGCCATATTGGAGATAATTTCAATTCCAATATCAAAGGAGGCTATTGATTATCTTCACTTTGACCATATGTCAAGGTAGTTATACATGGTCAAAATGGAGATCATTTTATAATTACTGTAGTTATACATATTTGGTACAGGGAGATAAACGATGTTTTTCATAACTGCTTGACATTTAGGGATCAAGTATTTTTGGGTGTATCTAATTGGCACAATTTCATCTCTCTGTATGCATGTTGCATCTAGCCTTTTCAGGGTAGAATTTATTATCAGAATTTGCTTCCTTTAATTCGATAATTTATTTGATATACAATTTGACATGCTTTAATTTTTCTATTGATATAAATTTTTCATCTTTTGAGAAAAATCTAACAAATGAGGAAAATTACAAAGTTCAGCTATAAATTGTATGATATTGATGATTAATGTCAAATTAGAATACTTTTTATACCCCGCCACACGTAGTGGCGTGGTATTATGTGATACCCTCAGTCGTGTGTCCGTCCGTCCGTCTGCCCGACCGTCCGTCCCCCGAAGGTTTCCGACTGATAACTTTTGAATGGAATAACATACAGTCTTCAAACTTGGTATGTAGCTTGTTCACCACAAAACTCAGGTCGAGTTCGAATATGGGTTCAGAGGTCCAAGGGGTTCTGGAGTTATGCCCCTTGATACTTCAAAATTTTGTGAAACGTGGCGGGGTATCATGTAATCCACCATTACTATTTTAATTCAATGTAAATTTCAAAATCATTTTACAAATTGATTGGTATGGTGTTAATTTCAAGATTACACTATTAAAAAAATATGCATATACTGGTCAGGAATTAGATCTGTCCAAGTACCTATTTATGCTACTGCATACAAGCACCCTATGGTCCAAGTGTTAATTCACCTCTGTACAATAGATTGGTCTTTAGATGAAGCTGCTTTTGGGCTGTGTGTAAACATCCAATCTTAGATTTAAGTTTATTCAGTTGTTTACCATGCCAAAAATTTGTGACTTATTCTAATGTAAGAATAGTGATACTTGGCATGATCTGGTCCCATATCAGTTATTATATTGCAAAACAATTTTGAGGAAATACCAAAAATGGGGAAAGGTGGACATAAGTACAGCATAGGGCTTGATATGTTAAGGTTTAGAATTTGAAATAAATTTATGAAGTAATGTCTTCATGTAATACAAGATTTCAGAATTAAATTTGATAATCATAATTTGAAACAGGAGAAATAGATGTACACAAATATATTTAAAATCAGGTAACCATAGTAACAGCTTTATTTACCCATCATTCATTGTTGTCATATTTCTTGTCACATGACAATCTATTTAACAGAGTCCTTCAGACGTTTATGAAGAAGACTTTATTGATTCCTCCAGCAACTCAGAACTTTCCGATATCCCGGAAGTAGAAGAAGAGTCGTACTTGCTAGAGGAAACCAATAGGAGCTCAGTACAGGATGAGCAGAGCTCCTCATTGGTCTTTCCAACCCATGATACACCAGTTCAGGTCAGGCATCTACATATGTTCATTTTAATATCATTACCATGGTTATGGGGTTAGGCTTTGGCGAAGGGCTTGTAAGATTAGCATTTGATTTTAGCTTAGGATAGCTGTTATTGCAGTTTGCGATCATATATGTTTTTTTACATTTGAACAGAAAAAGCAAAAATTTAGTACTTGTCAAACTAAAGTTTGCAAATTTTGTACATAAAAATGACAATGCGATTATTGTAAGCAAATGTGAAAAATTTTAATTAGACATGTAGTTTACATAGGTTCAAGTCAGGAAAACAATACTCAAGAGGAAGACATATTTTACAAGCTCAACTTAAGATTTAGTGTTACTATATGCAATGTTTGCAATGTCTCAAACCAAGATTTCTGAATATAAGCAACAGGGTTAAAGATCTTTGAAAAAATATATCATAGGTTGTTCCGTTATATGCACATTTCACATAATTTCCTGCTTCAAGCACCGTGTGAATAAAATTAATTTGAGGCTTTCACATTCTGACATGGAATTCTGCTAATTCCCAAAACACACCATATGCAAATTTTTTTACACATCAAATATTTAAGATACAAATTCAAAAAGATGTGTATTATTTTATCAGTTCATGAAATTGTATACAAGATGTAATCGCACTTCTATATATATCTGCATGTTGTACAACACACACCATTGTAGAAATAAACTCCTCAGAATAACTGTAGAACTAAATTTTCCTGTTGGATGTTGGAAATATATATTTTATTATCAAAAAATGACAGAAATGAAAGCTATATTGTTGGCTACATTAATTTGTTTGAAATATTCACACAAAGAATCTAGATTTCTATCCAATATTTTGAAAAACTATGGGTGGTTTTCGCAAATTTTATTTTTTATATTTTATCAATGTGGAAAATTTATGAATTAAAAATTTCGTTTATTTTGTGAATTTAATTTAGGCAGTAGTCATTACTATTATATAAATTCCACAAAAATTTGTCCACACAAAATAGATTTACAGGTTAAATCCTTGAAATTTTATCCCCACAAAAATAAATGATAAAACATATTTTTTCAGGGTTTGGAAAAAATATCAGAGTGGAAGGAGATGAGAATCTAAGAATTTTTTTCTTTCGGCCTTATCATTCTACAGCTATCATGAAGGGTCTATGATAAACAGTTTACATTTTTGTTGTACCTAAGTGTATGTTACAGCAGTATGGATATCAGAGACAATTATTTAGCTGTGTACCCAGAAATAAAGTATTATACCAGATAAATGTATTCAGTTACAGTACTACAGTATTATCACCAGATTTATAAAATACATGTAGAATCCAATTTCCCTGTCCTTTCCATAACAGTTTATCAATTGTTTCTTTCTAAAATACATGTGTAATCAATACATACTGATAGGATACTTGAACTAAACATTTTGTTGCTAGATATTGGACCCAAATTTTTACATTATTTGAAGCCTTCTCCCTATTTTACTTTTTGTCTCGCCTGCGACGAAAGTCGCTGAAAGCGAGACATAGGTATAGCAATCCGGCGACGGCGGCGGCGTAAACTTTTTTCTAAAACCTTCATAACTTTTCAAGGGTAATACATACAAACATCATCTTTGGTCCACAGCACCACCAATTGATGACCTTTCCAGCAGCATATATTTTGGATGACCTTGACCTTGTTTTCATGGTTCAATAAGCACATAAACATTGCGACATAGTTTCACATTCAAGTCCTTTTCTCAGGAACTATAATACCTACACTTGTCATATTTGGTCTATAGTGAGATCTATATGGGTACACGGCAGTCTGACACCTGTCGTGTTGCCTTGACCTCAATTGCATGGTTCAGTGAACTTAGAAAATCTGCAACATAGTTTCACATTCAAGTCCTTTTCTCAGTAACTGTTACACCTAGCCTAACCTGTCATATTTTGTTTGTAGGGAGATCTATATGGGTACACGCCAGTCTGACACCTGTCATGTTTCTTTGACCTCAATTTCATGGTTCAGTGACTTTGTTAAATTTTTACATTCAAGTCTATTTCTCAGCAACTGTAGCCTCTAGACTCACAATATTTGTCCTATAGCAAGATTTATTTGGGTATATGCCAGTCTGACATTTGTCATGTGACCTTGACCTTAATTTCATGGTCTAGTGGCCACGTTAAGTTTTTCTGCTTAAGTTCATTTCTAAATAACTAGAAGTGGTAGGT
>MJUU01064825.1:114940-158832 GCA_002080025.1 Modiolus philippinarum
GTTTACATAGGTTCAAGTCAGGAAAACAATACTCAAGAGGAAGACATATTTTACAAGCTCAACTGAAGATTTAGTGTTACTATATGCAATGTTTGCAATGTCTCAAACCAAGATTTCTGAATATAAGCAACAGGGTTAAAGATCTTTGAAAAAATCTACCATAGGTTGTTCCATTATATGCACATTTCACATAATTTCCTGCTTCCAGCACCGTGTGAATAAAATTAATTTGAGGCTTTCACACTCTGACATGGAATTCTGCTAATTCCCAAAACACACCATATGCAAATTTTTTTACACATCAAATATTTAAGATACAAATTGAAAAAGATGTGTATTATTTTATCAGTTCATGTAATTGTAAACGAGATGTGATCGCATTTCTATATATATCTGCATGTTGTACAACACACACCATTGTAGAAATAAACTTTTCAAAATAACTGTAGAACTGAATATTCTTGTTGGATGTCGGAAATATATATTTTATTATAAAAAAAAATGACAGAAATGAAAGCTATATTGTTGGCTGCATTAATTTCTTTTAAATATTCACACAAAGAATCTATTTCTATCCAATATTTTGAAAAATTATGGGTGGTTTTTCGCAAATTTTATTTTTTATATTTTATCAATGTGGAAAATTTATGAATTAAAAATTTCGTTTATTTTGTGAGTAAGACTTATCAATGAAATTAACCCCCACAAATTTAATTTAGGCAGTAGTCATTACTATATATTATATAAATTCCACAAAAATTGTCCACACAAAATAGATTTAAAGGTTAAATCCTTGAAATTTTATCCCCACAAAAATAAATGATAAAACATATTTTTTCAGGGTTTGGAAAAAATATCAGGGTGGAAGGAGATGAGAATCTAAGAATTTTTTTCTTTCGGCCTTGTTACAAAAAAGAATCATTCTACAGCTATCATGAAGGGTCTATGATAAACAGTTTATATTTTGGTTGTACCTAAGTGTATGTGACAGCAGTATGGATATCAGAGACAATTATTTAGCTGTGTACCCAGAAATAAATTATTATACAAGATAAATGTATTCAGTTACAGTACTACAGTATTATCACCAGATTTGGTTTTATATATTTATAAAATACATGTAGAATCCAATTTCCCTGTCCTTTCCATAACAGTTTATCAATTGTTTATTTCTAAAATACATGTATAATTAATACATACTGATAGGATACTTGAACTAAACATTTTGTTGCTAGATATTGGACGCAAATTGTAACATTATTTGGAGCCCACTTCCTATTTTACTTTTTGAATAATGACAGGGTATAAAAATTGGATATAGTGTAACAAAGGAGGATTTTCTTATACCCATTTTGTTTTAGAACTAGATAAATGATGTAATGATATATCTCAAGTTAGAAGAACAAAACTTTATTGTTGGGCAAGATATGTTCACTTTGCAAATTGACAGCATACGTTGTGTTTAGGGAGTGAAAGATTATTTTGTTTCATAGTAAAGTGAATTCGATGTTTGTGACGGCAGGGATTGGGGTTGAAATTGGGTGGGGGGGGGTGTCCATTTTCTTAATCAAAAGGTAAATTTACTGTTTATTGAATAAGCTGTTTCCAAGCTTTTAGTCTGTATATTTTTGTTGTATTTTCTGTCGTTGTAATCATGTATGTTTCTGTGTAAACTGTTTTATCTATGGGTCAGCGGTGTTGTGAAGATTAAGATTTATAATGTCTAGGCATTTGTCAGACCTTTTCAAAATTTATGTTAATACTTAAAAATATTTTTCATTTTTCAAAGATGGATTGACATTAGGCCACATATGGAAGCTTTCAGAATCAATGAAATTGATCTACTTGATTACCATGACTTATTCTCATGAAACTCCTACTTCTCAACTGGTTAAACTCTATATACACCTGCCAACTATCTCTTTCAGGGGTTTTTCCCCATGAGAATATGGAATTTGAAATTTTGGAGACCAATTACTTAATTCTTTCTTAAAAAGACATTCATTTGGTTATTGTATCATAAAGACTCTAAAAATAAGAGAAAGTGGATTTAAAACCTGCTTTAAAGGTTTTAAGGTATACTTGGAGTTGTCTTGCTAATTAAGACCCTTTCAAAAGTTGGCAGGTATGCTCTGTATCTTAATTGAAGTGAAAAATTTATGAAGTTTATTTACTTACAATGTAGATAACAAATCCTTAAATTTTATCTGTAAAATGTGTTAAATTTCTCTATTTTGTGCATTTTTAGGAATTAAATGAGGATGACAGTTCCACGCCGAGGTCCACTTCTACGCCGCGGGCTGTCCAAAAGCCTCTGCAGCCTGCTTCAACAGCACCACCTACAATCAAAGTGGAATTAGCCAAGGATACAAATCGTGCCTCACCAAAAATGAAAATTCCTGCAATAGGTAATTCAATAACTTGTCAGGTTTTCAAAGATATTTGTTCTTTACACATTATTTGTAATTCATTAAAATTAGAGTTTTATTGCAATGTCACTAAAAGAAGTGATTTAGATACACCAAACTTGTTTGTTATTTTGGTTTTCATGAAAATTTGCCATATATAGCAGATCCTAATATAATAACATCTAACGCAATAAAAAGCAAAAAAAAAAAAGAACTAGACTTACATGTGTAACATAAGGCCATTCAAAATAAATCATTTTTTTTTCTCAATATTTTACCAAAGGATATGGAGTAAATGAACATGAGACCATAACACATACATGTATGTTAACTCCAACTGCCTTTTTATGCCCCTGCCGTTAGGCGACGGGGGCATTAAGTTTTACCCTTGTCCGTACGTCCGTCTGTCCGTCCGTCCGTATGTACGTCTGAAAAGTTTTGTCAAGGATTTCTCAGCTTGTGTATGCAGTAATGATTTGATATTTGGTCTGAAGCTTTAGTATGATGAGTTGTACCGTGTCTCCCCTTTTAAAGTCTGTAACTCATCTACTTCCTGTTTGACGACAACTTTGATTTTTTCCCATTATAGCCATATATTGAAATTTTTCGTCAAGGATTTCTCAGCTTGTGTATGCAGTAATGATTTGATATTTGGTCTGAAGCTTTGGTATGATGAGTTGTACTGTGTCTCCCCTTTTCAAGTTTGTAACTCATCTACTTCCTGTTTGACGACTACTTTGATTTTTTCCCATTATAGCCACACATTGAAATTTTTCGTCAAGGATTTCTTAGCTTGTGTATGCAGTAATGATTTGATATTTGGTCTGAAGCTTTAGTATGATGAGTTGTACCGTGTCTCTCCTTTTTAAGTCCGTAACTCATCTACTTCCTGTTTGACGACAACTTTAATTTTTTCCCATTATAGCCACACATTGAAATTTTTCGTCAAGGATTTCTCAGCTTGTGTATGCAGTAATGATTTGATATTTGGTCTGAAGCTTTAGTATGATGAGTTGTACTGTGTCTCCCCCTTTCAAGTCCATAACTTATCTACTTCCTGTTTGACAACAACTTTGATTTTTCCCATTATAGCCATATTTTCAAATTTTTGGTCAGAGATTTCTCAGCTTGTGTATGCAGTAATGATTTGATATTTGGTCTGAAGCTTTAGTATGATGAGTTGTACCGTGTCTCCCCTTTTAAAATCTGTAACTCATCTACTTCCTGTTTGACGACAACTTTGATTTTTTCCCATTATAGCCATATATTGAAATTTTTTGTCAAGGATTTCTCAGCTTGTGTATGCAGTAATGATTTGATATTTGGTCTGAAGCTTTAGTATGATGAGTTGTACCATGTCTTCCCTTTTAAAGCCCGTAACTCATCTAATTTCTGTTTGACGACAACTTTGATTTTTTCCCATTATAGCCATATATTGAAATTTTTCGTCAAGGATTTCTTAGCTTGTGTATGCAGTAATGATTTGATATTTGGTCTGAAGCTTTAGTATGATGAGTTGTACTGTGTCTCCCCCTTTCAAGTCCGTAACTTATCTAATTCCTGTTTGACGACAACTTTGATTTTTTCCCATTATAGCCATATATTGAAATTTTTCGTCAAGGATTTATCAGCTTGTGTATCCAGTAATGATTTGATATTTGATCTGAAGCTTTGGTATGATGAGTTGTACCGTGTCTCCCCTTTTCAGGCCTGTCACTCATCTACTTCCTGTTTGAGATATCTGTATGGCGGGGGCATCCGTGTCCCCTAGACACATTTTCTTTTATTTTTTTTTTTAAATTAGATGCGGGCGATGGTTTTTATTTTTATTTTATTGTTTCTTGCAATTTAGATCTCACTGTTATAACACATTTTTGATACATCTGAATTTAATTACTAAGATACAAAAACAAATGTATTGGAACAAACACTTAAGGTTTTGGTAAGATTCTCAGCTTAAAATTAAAGAAGAAGAATTGGTGGAAATTGAAAAAAAAAAACAATTTGACGCACTCTTTTTTGCAGGCGTGGGTGGGGTTTGAGAAAATTTTTTTTTGAATAGCCTAACAGAGGAGCTATAAGAAACATGCATTTTGCTACTAAAACTACAGCAACACAATTTACATCTTTGGCATCATTTGGTGGGACAGTGCATTATTCCCACTGAAAAAAAATTCAGTTTATAAGAATTTGAAATTTTCTCATGTAATCCTCCAAAAATTTTCATTGGGGGATTTCTCCCTACAATTTTGACGGTTAAGTAAATTGTGTGGATTTATTTATTTATTTTTTTTTTTTTGTGGTTTAAAGAATCCTACACTGGTATCTTTGATAGTTGGAGGTACTCCAGATTTTTTTTTGTTATAAATAAATTGAAAATATTTCTGATTTAAAAATTATTATCTTGTTTATAACTTGATGGATATTTGTTTATTTTTTTTTTTCAGAAATCACAAGGGATAGTAGTTCTGAAAGAGGAAATTCATTTGACGTTTCAGAAGATGAAACAGACAGTAATATTAGTTCAAAAGGGAAAAATATCAATAAAAAACAAACAGAATCTCCAAAAATTTCAAAATCTCCCAGAGACAATAGTGATAGAGACAATATACAGACTACAAAAGTACCGAGTGCATTTAGTGATAAAATTTCACGGAAATCTCCAGATGTTCCAGCTGGTGATCACGGACATACAAACGGGTATCAGAGTTTGGACAGTAGTCTCGATAGTAGTCAGACACTGACATTGACAAGTAAAAACGATTCTCCGCGGTCAGTATCAAATACGCCGCGGAAGCCTCCGACAAATGGTATACAAAGTGGTCACGACGCAAATGCTAATAAACTAAAAAGTGAAAATAGTCCCATACGAACGTCAAAACGTGATGATGTTCCTCCATTGGATTTAAATGGTTGTGATGACCGAAGTGACGTTGATTCAATTAGTGGGGAAATTAATCCACCTATTGACGATAATCGAGTGCGATTATTTGTAGCTTTATTTGACTATGATCCAGAAACAATGTCTCCCAATACAGATGCTCTAGACGAGGAATTACCTTTCAAAGAAGGACAAATTATTAAGGTAATGAAATATAAAGACGATGAAGACTGTCGGCTACAAAAAAAAAAAAAATAAAAATAAAAATTTGTTGAAAATTTCAAAATTGCAATTAATTTATTTTGGATTGCATTGATAGTATCATCCTAAATATTTTGTTTTTTTAAATTTTTCTTGTTTCTTTTTTAAAAGTATCAGATATTAAGTTAATTCAGGAATTAGTAACAAAACTATGATTTACTTGTGATGATAATTTTATATACAATTGAACTTGATTGCTGTAACTGCAATAGCTCAAACACTGTGGATGTCTCAGACCTGTTTTGTTGTCCCTGTGTTTAAGTTTATAGATAATTCAACCTTGATAGCTGAACATTCCTCTACATCAAACAGTTTTTATCGATCCTTTGGGTGTTTGAGCCATCCAAGTTTTATTGTAAATTTTTATTTCAGAATCAACTTGATTATTTTGTATTGATGAGTTTCATAATTTTACGTAACTGTAATTTTATACTGATTACTGTAGACCATAATAAATAGCTGCATTTATTTCCTAATTAATCAAGCCACCTGAATTTTTTTTTTGTCCAGTTCGGGGTTTTTACTTTAATTTTGAATATTCATGTATTAATTCAGGATCATTAAGTAACATGTATTAGATATTGTAAAAAATTTAGTATCATATTTTTAATGGCTTCATTTTTCAGGCTTTTTCATTTCTTTAAACATTAATTCTTTACATTTTGCACAACAAACAAAATGCATTTAGATTTATTAGATAATTATTTTAACATGCTATTCAGCTTGAAATTTTGTTTTTTGCTAAATATTTTAGTATGTATAATATTTTATATATAGATAGTAATTAAGCACCGTAGCCATAGTCAACATTACTAGAATTATACATAAATGACAAAGTTGGGGGATTTGGTTTGATTTGATAAACTGATAGTGCAATCCTGTTAACCCTTCCATGTTAAGCATGGAGACTTCCACTTGAGAAGGGCCTTTCTTGAGAGAGGTCAAAATCTCACACTTAACAAATAATGTCTTCACATTTGCAATACAATACATGTAGTATATTTTATAAAGGAATGATTTATTTTTTGTTCAAAAAGTTCTCATTTTGCAATCATTTATACAATATAAAAATAGAACCATGGATCCCAAGCATTCTTCAAAATGTGCATTTGGGTAGAGGCCAAAAAAAAAAAAATATATGTGTGTTTACGGTAGTCAGACCGACCCTACTTTTTAGATGCCGACCCTAGAACTTTTTATTGATTCTCATAAAAAAAAAATCAACGTTGTTATCAACTGACCCTATTTTGATACAGGACTCTGTAAATTGATAAGTTTATCTGGTAACATGCTTCTGCTGGTACGGAAAGTTAATAAAATAGACATTTAAACTTTTTATTTGGTTCAAAAGACATTCAAATAGACAAAAATCAAGAAATATGCCAAGTTTCTTCCAAAACACAATGCAAATGGCAGGACTTCAGGTTAGTAGGATTAATTTCGGAACGGATTTGGGAATGACCCGAAATTTTTCCGGATTTTGTTGATGATGCCTGAAAAAAAAAAGATTCCCGACCTACCGACCCTAATTTTTTTCAGCAGACTACAGTAAACACAGATATTTCCTTTTTGGCCAGATCTTGCTATGCTGAACATTTTTACATTATCTCAAACTGTTTTGGAAATACAAGACAAATTGTTTAAAACAGGCTTCACACAGGTCCTTGAATCCTGGAAAAGTTATGGAATTTTGAAAATTAAAGGCCTTGAAAAGTCATGGAATCCAGAATTTTTGCCAAAAGTCCTTGAAAGGTCCTAGAAATTAATCAAAATGTAAAAAATATTTTTATTGTCGTAGGAAACTTGTGGGTTTGTTGTCTAACAATCTTGTCGGTGATGTCAATATTAAAAGGAAGTAATCAAACGTCATTAAAGGGGAAGTAATCATCCTGGTTTTCTTCTTAACAACGGCTTTTCTTCTGTTGATTTTAATTCAAAAAAGGAATGATTGGAAAACAGCATGACATTGCAATAATTTTTGGTATGGAATTTTAAGAAAAATCCTTGATAAATCATGGAAAATTGGAACAAAAAAGGTGTATGAACCCTGTTAGAATAAAATAAAAAAAATTAACCATTTAAGAGCATTAAATTTTATATAATGGCACCTGTATTAGCTTTTTACTTCTTTATCTTTTTACTTATTTAGTGGTTGAAAAATGTATGCTTCAGATTTTGGAATCTCTCTTGTTTGTTTGATACATGAGAAGAAAACATGTAGAGAATCTCAAAACGACAACTGTATTGGTTGTTTTGGTGCTTTGCAGAGGCTGACCATATACCCTCTGTAACAAGAATCTGGGTGATCCAGTCATTAAGATGCACAAAGTTCTTCACATGATCTCACATTTGGTGTCATACCTAAACTTTCAATTTCTCCACTGAATTTGAGCAAAGAATGTATATATCAATTCAGTTAGCTAGGCCTCTGAATTTAAAGCAAGTAAACAACTAAATATAAAAGGAAAAAAATTAAGATGGTCTTGAATGATCTCAAAATAGTTTAAATTAATTAATTTATACCAGGAGAAAGTAAGCGTACTTGTACAAAAATGTTGTAATTTTAAACATCAACAGAGTTAACGATAAGATGAGGCACAAATTAAATAACTTAATGTTGTCTTTCCCTGTGCATTTTTGTTGTAACTAGTCCTGGAAAAAATTGTGTAGTAAATATAATACGTTATATGTTTTGTTGTCATTTAATTTTATGTTATTGTTTTTTGTTTCAGATTTATGGTGATAAGGATGCTGATGGATTTTATCGTGGTGAATGTAATGGCCGAGCAGGTTATGTCCCTTGTAATATGGTTTCAGAAGTTCAGGTAGACGATGATGAACTTGCAGAGCAGCTTCTTAAAGAAAGTCAGGGAATACCATTTAATATTAATGCACACTTAATAGGTAGATATTTGGTTTTTTTTGAAGAAATAGATTTTGATTTTGTAATCTTTTAATCTGTGTAATGCATTAAGTTTCAAGATCAAATAATTCACTTCAATAGTGTTTTGCATAAATTTTCAAATTTCTGAATTAATGTTAGAACAAAGTGATCAAATTGATTGGACAATAAGTTTCTGTAAATTTATAAATTGAATAACTGTTTTGAGGATTTATCCCAGAGTGGAAATTTATTATGTTTTAAGATAAATGAAATCTAAAATTTGACAAAAAAATCCATTTCCAATAGACCATATCTGACCTATGGTATCAGGATTTACCAGACTACTTTTCAATACGTTATGTCACAGTAAAGAAAACGTTACGTCATAGAGCCTTAAACGTCATGAGGTTTGTCACATGGAGCGGACATGTTTGTGACATATATACCAGGGATGTGATATTTCCGTGGATTCACGGATTTTTGGGGATCAGGTTGTTTCTGAATCAGTTTTCGTATATGTGTTCTACCTCTGATTTCTGATTATTTTCCTTTTTTCCCTCGGAACTTCCTGTTACCAAATCACATCCCTGATATACGTAGGGTGGACAACACCAACTGGAATCTGAATACCAGAACTTAGATATGGTCTATTCTGCTTGTATGTATCTGCAAAACTTTAATTGTAACAAGTTATCCCCTCATATCTCAAAATGCAATATGGTTACGGGCTTTTCCTAATTATGTTTAAGACTTTCATGTTATTAAAATGTAAAATGTGTTTTTGATATTACAGGAAATGATCACTTTATCAAACCAGTCAAAAGTACAGATGAAATATCCACTAGTCCGAGTAGTATGTTACCTGTGTATGATACTGAAAACACACGGCGTATGATTGCATTGTATGACTATGATCCTCAAGAATTGTCACCAAATGTGGATGCAGAGGTAATTAAAAAAAGTCTCCATTTTTTCAAGAGGAGTTAATTGAGATTTTGAGAAAACTACAATGAAGCAACACCCTACAAAAATAAAATTGTACAATTAGTGGGAAAAAAGGACACAGCTTTCAAAACTGAGCTTGAAACCTTCGCTATTCTACTGCCGTTGCTTCAAACCATACTGAGCAATAAGACTTTCCATGACCCAAAATTAGTACTGGCAGATACTGCTGTTTAAACCATATTTTGATGAGTTTGCAAATACAGCCTTAAAATTACAATTGGCATAGTAACTTCCGGTAGTAGTTTCTTAAACCAATGAATGATGTAGACTATGTGTTCAACTACATATTTTTACGCCATGAAACAAAATACAAGATAAGCATATGACTGCTGTTAATAGTGGATGAATTTAATTTCTAATGACAAATCTAAAAAGAACATGGTTTTAAAATAATTTAAGTTTAATGATAGGTAAGATTTTACACCATTAGATATCTTAACAGCAATGATTAATTCTAAAATAAAAATGTTGAACAATTTTTTCAAAAGACACTTTCACAATAATTGCGTTCCTGCGATTTTTAGTGGAGAATAAAAACAGTTCCCGTTAAAAAGACATAGTAGGACAATTAATGAAGATGTTGCATATATTATGACGTTGCATTTTACCCACTCAAACGCATAGGAGTGCATGTGCAAAATTCAGTACTGAAGTTATTGTGAAGGAGTCTATTAGACAAACTTATGACAAAGGCTCTTGACTTGGAAAAGTTGCAGTATATGTGGGAGTCTGAAGCATCTTTGTTAGGTATTTACAGTCCACTATACTTTTTTCTCTTGTAAATGCTCGGATCAGCACATCATTGCCAACCTCAGACAAGGAGATGTCATGTCGTTAATGATATGATATCTGGAAAAGTATGTGAAAACATGTTACTTACTAGTTATTTCATGTAAAGGATGGTCACTCATCTGGTTTTTGAAACTGTGTCTGACTTTCGGAACTTTCTTAATTTATCCTTCATGATGCATTAGAAAATTTTGCACACTGACCTCCACTTTTCTTTTCAAAATATGATTGTATACATCTTTAATAGACTTTTGACAAAATTTCATGAAATTTTTTATATTCCTTCATTTCATTTCAAAAGTTGATTGCCTTAATGCAAAGTGAATGAAAATTCTAGAGAAGGTTGGTTTCCTGCCAAAGTTTCAGACGTTTAGATATCAAAAACTAATAAATAAAAATATTAATTTTAAATCCTTAATATAATAAACTTGAGGAGTGACCCTCCTTAAATTATTTATGTTACATTTTCATTTTCTATTATTTTCAGTTGGAATTAGCATTTAAGATAGGAGATATACTCATGGTCTATGGTGAAATGGATGATGATGGTTTCTTTATGGGGGAACATAATGGTAGGCGTGGTCTTGTACCGTCCAATTTTCTCCAGGAAGCACCCTTGACAGATGATGAGGCCATGGAGAGTGCAAGCGTTGTTTCCCCAGCCAGGTCAGGAGAAAGTCTAGTCACACTCTCACGCCAGTCAGATACCGTAAGAGATCTCACATTCTGCATGCATGTTTTAGATGTTGTGTTTTCAGTTTGTTTTTCACTGTTTTTATTTTGGGTGGAAACACTGCACATAGTCTGTTCCTATTGTAAACAGCTGTTTTATTTTGAAATGTATAATTGCAAACCTATCAGAATAGATTATATTGTTGTTAAAAAAATCTAAACAAAAATAAAATGAAAGGAAACATATGTCATTGTTAAATTTTTGTAGCATTTTTTTGGCGAAAAAAATATGCTAAAATATGAAAAGATAAGCTGATCTTACCTTATTTGAATGGTTCCTATCAAACTTTTAGAAACACACTTTTTTGTCAGTCTAAAAGAAAATATCATTGTAGTAAGATAAGTGACTTATTCTCTTACTCTTTCTGCTACATTTACTGTCTACTTAGCTTTTGCAATGAAAGTAAGTGGAATTGGATGTTTTTATTTTTTGCAAAAATGAAAAAAAAATCGGTTGCTGTATATTTATATTTTTTTTTATACCCCGCCAAATGGTGAGATATTATGTGATACCCTCAGTCGTGTGTCCGTCCGTCTGTCCCCCGAAGGTTTCTGATAACTTGAGAACGAAAAAGGTCTTCAAACTTGCAAAACACAGGCCAAGTTCGATTTAGGGTTGAGAGGTCCAAGGGGTTCAGGAGTTATGTCCCTTTAAACTTTGAAATTTTGAAATTTTAGGGATTCCCACTGATAACTTGTGAATTAAATAATATATTGTCTTCAAACTTGGTATGTAACTTATTTATAACAAAACACAGGCCAAATTCGAATTTTGGGTCAGAGGTCCAAGGGGTTCTGGAGTTATGCCCCTTGAAACTTAGAAATTTTGCAAATTATAGGGTTCCCGGCTGATAACTTGTGAATGAAATGACATACTGTCTTCTAATTTGGTATGTAAGCTGTTTGCCATGAAACACAGACCAAGTATAATTTTGGGTTCAGAAGTACACAGGGTTCTAGAGTAATGCCTCTCTAAACTTTGAAATTTTGTGAAACATGGCGGGGTATCATGTAATGCACCATTACTATTTTTTACTTTATGTTTCATATTTTGCCCTTAGCATAAAGCCATTGTGAAGATTTTATACTAGGTGCTATCCTGTAATATGGAGGATGATAGAAACACTGATCATTCCTCTTTTTGTGGTGGAAATAGTGAATTTAGGAAATGAAAAAAAAATGTGAACTATTTTCTCTATGCATAGCAGTTAATGTCAATGGACAAACAAAATGACTTGTTTCCTGAAATTACTGTTACATGTTCTATATAAACATTTTATTATACAAAAATTCCAACATAAAATGAATTAAATATTGTGGCCATATACACAGTGCAATTACAAATTTCAGTCATGCTGAACTGACAAGCCCATTGACCTATGAACATCGTCACTGAAATTTCTATGAAAAGTCATCAAAATGCTATTCACTGGCCACTTACTGTAATACCCACCTGAACATAGTATTTTTCAGAACAATACATGAAATTATAATTTCTATCACTTCTAATTTTACATACCAGTAGTAAAATTTCAGATTGGTCTAATAAAAGATATTTATTCTGATATTGGTTTGCTATCTTCATATAACTTGTGGCGAACTCTACTTCTATGTAAACATGGCATGCTGTAATGTGTGGTCCTTACATCACAGATTGGTTTTATTTCTTTATAAACATATATGATTTGTACTTTCATTCCTAGCTTTTATGAAATGATTCATAAAATGCTATAGGAATTATAATTTTATATTATATATTAAATTTCAATATAAATTCTTTGTATCATGTTTTGAATGTAATATTGTATTGTGATTGTCTTATTTCGATTTCCTCATTCTCTTTGAAGTATACCATGAGTTATTTTGATTTACATGATGGAATACACAATTTTTCACCAGCCAATGTATTTCAGTTTTAATCACTGTTCTCACAAATAAATTTAAATTTGTTGTAAGTTTTCATTTACTTTTATTTTGTACACATCTTGCACAGCAACATTTTTATGGATTTTCATATACATTATTTTTAGAACTTTTGGTATTGCAATAATAATAGTGATATACAAATATTATTTGATTCTGAATTTCATGGTTTTTGACAACCTTGAAGTTAAATTTTGGTATCCAATCTACCGTAGATATTGAAAAAAAGACTAATTACATTGGAGGAGATTTTTCACACAGAGATAAGAACAATCTGTAATATAAAGTATTTTAAAGTCACAAGAATGTTTTCGGATAATCACATTATATTTTAATTTTGAATGTAAGACATTTTCTGATTGGTCAAAAAGTTTAGGTTTATTTCCGATATACCAAATGCTGTTGTTTAGGTGACATCTCAAAGGGAATTTCGGCAAAACAATTCCATTTTTGAGTATTTAAAAAGCATTAAATTAAATCATAAGGAATGGCTATAATTTATTTTGGGTTAATTGACTAATAACTCAAGTTTAGACTCTTCACATTTTACGTAATCTGCTTCATGGATTATGCAATGTGAAGAGTCAAAAATAGAGTTTATGGTTCAATAAACCAAAGAAAGAAATGAATCCATCCATATTACTACAGCACTAACTGTTAAAACTCTTTTCCCCAATCACTTGGGATTCTTTTTCCCCATCATCAAAAGATGAAATTCTATTGAATACTTTTACACACCAATAAGGATTTTACTGGACAATTGGAAATTCAGAAGGTTGCAAACAGTAATACAATGATATTGAAAATGATTGTTTTTACAAGGGGAAAGGGTGTGAGGTTGGAGGAATACAATGCCCATTCCTTTAAAATACTCATATATTCATTCGTCATATATTAAAAAGTACTACAGCAGATATGAAATAAAACTGTTTTAACTATCATATATACATGTTTATTGAAGAATTTTTATAGTTTTATTCCAAATTGCTAACAGTGAAAATGCATTCACAATTTTCAATAATTTGTCAAATTTTATCATAGAACAGTGATTAAATTTGAACTAAAGATGGCCCTAAACTGAACTAAAAAATAACACATGGTATATTTTATATATTTGTTTTCAGACCCCAGTGATATTACCATGACAACAAGAAATCCCCTAGGTAACGGTTGCTCTGTAACACATCTATAAGCCTGTCACAACCTCCTCCAATAACACAGCACCATACAAAACAGACCATAGAAATGAGCCTTGTGATTGTGTTCTTGATAAACTGACTATTTTTGGATTTTATTGGCGATTATTTGATTACTAGCTGTATTTTTTGCCGAGTTGCGATGGCCTTTGAGTTGCCTTTGAGATTTCAAATAAATTTCTTTGTCAGAGCTGATTCATTAAAATATATGTTAAAAGAAGGAAACTAATTTTATTTGTGGGTATGATATGTGAATTATTACGGATCTGCCTTTAGACATTTTACAAAAACTAAATAAGATGACATGGTTGTCATTTGTTGGATTTCAGAAGTGCCTTGGATCGTATCCAACAGCCTTTTCACTGGAATAGCCCATACTTTCTAATCTTAGAAACAGTCAAGTTTTTTATGGTGCTTTCTTTTGATTGGAGAGGGTTGTGTAGTAAGCATACTTGTCTGAAATGTCTATCCTGTTTAAATTTATGAGTACTAAATGTGTGGTTTTACACTACTTTCAAAATTTTCAAAATACAGGTCATGAATCAAATAATCCTGAATGATCACAAGAGAATTTACTGTTGATAGACATTTCAGGAACGGCAGCATTTTTCTGATGAGCATGAGCATGATTTTCCACATTGATTGCATGATTTGCACAAAATAGCACACAGAACCATTGAATCATTGGCTACTGATTGAAATTTCTATAGCACAGCTAGGTGGCAAGTGGAAATCTGATGTCAAGGCCTATTTAGTTCCCTTTATGGACTAAGCATGACAATAAAACAATAATTTGCTATAAGCATTAACATTTGATTATTGTAACATGATTGCTGGAGAAAGAGCAAGAATAAATGCATTTTGCTCTTTTGTCATGGTTACTCTTTATATGTTTGGAATTGAAGTCGTACATAAATGCAATACCCCAAAATTATGTCCCTTGAATTTGCAAAGGGGTATAATTACTCATTAATTTTGTTGATGGATCATCTTAATTAGGCAATTTTGTGGTAAATAAATAACTGAATACCGAAATTGTCTGAGATTTCAGGTACCATGTAAATCAGATTCAGACAGTTTCACCTTTAACTGGTATCGTGTGACTTTCTGATGTATATTTGCAACATGATTTTACAATTTCGTTCCTTTGATTGTAATTTCAGTTGGACAACAGTTGAAAATTCTGATGAAGAAAGCTTGAATTCAGAGGAAGTAAAACAAATTTTCAATCCAACATTTCGATCCAAAACACTCATTCAAATGTTAAAGGACTCATTTCAGTCTATTTTGAAAAGAAATCCTTCTGAAGGAGATGTTGGAATGAATGATTAATATTCTGTTTTAGGTATTTTTGAGATTTTTCACCCATATATTCGGCATGGAGAAATTTTGATAGATTTTAGAAATAGATTGGTCTGATGTTTGATTTCTTTCACATAGTACAAACTTCTTAGACTTGTTTGTATTATGAATGTTTAAATTTTTTAATTTTTAATTAGAACAAATACTTATTTTCCTTTCACTCACTCCATGACTTAAGATTTGAGAATGGTCTTCTAAGCAAGGAGAAATAGCATGGATTCTATCAACAATTTAAACTGGTTTTCATCTTGTATTCATTTAATAGATAAATTTTGAATAGAGCTGTAAGTAATCTCTTTAAAATAGATAAAGCATTGGATTTATAATTCAACCTATAAATGTGATAAAAATTGATGAAATATGAGATAAGAGGGATAGCAACTTAAAAAGGAGACATTCCCTTAAAAAATGACAATGTTCAGCAGAAAAAAAATTAATAGTAGCATTGATCCCTAAAGATGTGTTATTATTCGGCCCTAACATGCCTAAAGACTTGTTATTATTTATATATAAGCATTCCTAAACAGCCAGTCAAAGACTGCACAGTTTAATTTATTTCATTTAAAAAATGTTGAAATTAAGAAAAATGCAAATTTTTCATTTGCCAATATGAAATACACATTTTTCTTGAGTAGATATAAAATATATTTTTTTCTGCAGTAATTCAAAAGGTGAGATGTGTTTTAGTGAAGCTAGCATGAATGTGGTTTTAAACAGTAATTTAGTTATTGATTGCAGTGGTTTGATTATTTTTTTTTTCTGATACAGGGTTCCGAATTGACATTCATTAGTCACATGTCTATTTTCAAACAAGAAATGTGCCAGTTACAAAAATTCAAACAAGAATGCACCTTTATTGTCAAAGAAAAATAGATGACAAAATTGTCAATTGTTCAGTAGGACACATGATGTGAACCTTGTTAATTTGCATTTTAGCATGAAAATTTTATTTACTGAAATATAATACTAATCCTTTAAATGTGCTAATTTAATTCAGAAAGCCCAATTTAAACAATTGAACCAGTACAAAATTAAAAAATAACTGCATGGAACAAACACTAAATGAATTAGGATATTAATGTTTTTCCCTGTAAGACTTGGAATGGTAATGGCAAGGTTGAAAAGTGAACAATTTTTTTTTGGAGGATATGGGGTTTAATACTGATAGCACATGACAGAGGGGGTATGGTGTAACTAAATAATTCCTACTAATATCAACAGAATATTTAAGGATGTTCAGACATTTTTGACATAGTGAAATCATTTCATGTTTAAGTAATGTCCTTTTTATGGACTTTTGCTTATTCAGGATAAACAAAATCAAATGTTATGAGGAACTAATTCTTTTGTGTTTTGATATTTTTAAGCTTTCTTTTTCTCTCTTTTTTGCTTTGTTTTGGCTATTCTTATCAAATGTTTTGTTTTGTGCAATGTATAAGAAAATTATATAACATACCAGTAGATTCCTTCCTGTTAATGAAAAATTTACGACGGCAAAAATTCAAAGAAGTGACAGCAAATAAATGGGCCTAATGGAATTAAACCACTGCTTATTGAAATAAGATGTCGATAATTATGTAATTTTTTTGTTCTTTTTCTTCCTTTCTAGCAGACACAGAGGATGGGATCTCACACCACAGTGGAGCCACTACCACAGGATAGGGTAGATAACTCTAGTCTGAAAACTGATTCACGGTCCAATACACCAGAAGATGTGAAGCAGAAACGCAAAGGGTCCAGTTTTTTATCGAAAGGAAAGAACATTTTCAAAAAACTCACAAGATAACACAAGAAATATCTGTTCACTATTATTTTATGAGTCCAGTGTATGTTATATATTGTCCAATAACATTTTTTACCATATTCTTCCAACAGAGTTCAAAGTTCATGGATTATCACATTCTCCTAACAGAGTTCAAAGTTTATGGAATCAAAATAGATCATTACTGCTGTTCAAGCTTCAGGTTCATGATAAAGCTATTGAATGTCAGGGACTTTGAAATGAAAAAGTGAATGAAAGTTATTTTGAAAATAAATTGTCCCAGATTTTGATAGAGACTTGGGTTGGGGATTCTGACCTTGTGAATCCTTCAAAATGAAAGGTTACCTCACCTCAGAAAACAAGAATTGGGTACCTATGAACTTTGAACTTTCTTTAATTCTCGATCATAAATTATTTTAAACGCAAAAGTGTATAAATCTGATATGACATTGCTATTAAAGAAAGGAGGATGGCATTGTGTATTTAAACATGAAAATCGTATCAAACTGAAACGATATCATAACATATATAAATTTATACAACTTAAAACATATATACAATGATGGTTGTGAATAATCTAGCTGTATACTGTATATCTATATATAAGGAGGTTCTCTACTCATGTTTTGGTATTTCTGCCAAGTTCTTGGACACCTGGTTTTAACCATTTATAAGCAAGTATAGTTTTTTGCCCATGAACTTCCTATGTTTTCCATAATTTCAATTTAAACATCTTGATGAGCATTCTGACAAAATGTTATCAAATCCTGTTTTTTTGTCACATTCATTCCTAGTAAAACACTGTTAAACCTATGAAAAATTAATAGCAGTTCAGTACCCCACCAATATGGTCTGTAAGTCTCGTCATGTGACTCACGAGAATCCACGATGAACAAGCATTTCGAAAATGCTTCCCACAAAAACATGATGTCTGAGGATTATGACATTAAAGTTTTTGTCTGAAACGTCATATATTTTTGTTTAAAATGTAACTTCCGGGTACAATTTTTGATCCTGGAAGTCCCAAAATTGTACGAGACTTACAGGCCCTATTATTAATCACCTGAATCTTGAAAAGGAGATCATCAACCTTTCAATTTGTTCTCTTAATTTACTTCTTTTTTAATTTTCTAACAAAAAATCTTATCTGAAATCTTATGTATTTACAAGCATTAGTAGTGAACCTCCCTAGACAATAGAAAATGGACATTTATTGAAAGAAAATCATATTTTTAGCCAAAAATATTGACACTGGACTTTTAAATATATGTGGCTATTTTACTACAGAGCTTTCATTGGTTGTTGGTTAAAAGGGCATTAGAAAAAGAAAATTAAGTAATTTTTAGAAAAATTGCAGTTTTGACTAACAGCTCAAAATTTAAAAGTATCTTGAACTTATAATTTATTTGTTTTGTTGTGTAAAATGTGTAATGCTATAAAAAATGTGCAGTCCTGCACAGACAATTTACATTTAGAAAATAAACATATCCTAATTACTGATATTAATGAAATTTAAAGAATTGACCAAAAATGCCTCCACAGCTTTTTTTTTCATTTTAAAATCAGTTGTTCAGTTTACTGATGCCAAATGCTGAATAGAAATCAAAATTTTGTTATTTTGTTATAAATATGTTGTGAGTGTATGGTTGTGAGCCAGTCAAGAGCAAAAACAAATTTGTTAGATCATGACCTATAACAATTTTGAAAGACCATGTCCAGTAACAATATTGAAATATCATGACCTGTAACTATTTTGTGAGATCATGACCTAAAACAATTTTGCGAGATCATGACCCATTTCAACTTTGTGAGATCACGACTTAAAACAATTTTGTGACATCATCACCGGCAACAATTATATTATTTGCTACCTGTACAATATTTATTTTACAAAATGGGTCTATTTTTAGATATGCAGATTCTTTCATTGTGCCAGCATAATGTTCTATCAGATCATGTTTCAATTCCAAAAGGGTTTAATTTGTAGGCAGAAAAAATTACAAGATCAAATTAAGGGAGGCAATTCAGTCTCTTACAATTAATACACTCCTATTTAAGAAATATAATTTCACTCAATTATTTATGTAGTAACAAAGCCTAATTATAATTGTTACACATGTACCTAATTAGAATGATTATGTATTTTTTGTTATGGTGCTAATTTGTTAGTTTGTGTATATGTAATATGAATGTAAATTTTCTATTTATTTCATAAAGATGTCATAGATATTCCATTATTTTCCTTTTCAATAGTTATTTTTATACATAATAGCATTCCATTTTTTTTTTCAAATATTAATTATCTATATTTCTAAATCTGTGAAAATTTAAACAGGCGTTAGGTAATAAGAATGTGGCTTGTTTAATTAGTTTCAAAATATTTGTTAAGGAGTCAAACTTGTATCTTTTCTTGCCTGTTATCAAAATAGAGTCCAAACTTTTTATTATTCCCTCTTATTGCAACAAACAGCATGTTCCCTGATGTTTGATCTGTAATTTCTAGTTAAAAATTTGAAGTCTTGGACTTCATTTGCTAGGAAAATTTGAAATGCTGTTGACCGTTTTACTTTTACATCTCAGAAATGCCAGATTCACAAGATTCTGCAAATTATTCAGTTTGCTGCAAACATATTTTTTAATGTAAAATTGTAAAACTAGCAAAGCCAAACCTTAAGTTTATGAAAATCTTTTACGATAGAATTAATCATTAGCAAGCCAAAATTATGTCTTTATATTCTTCCAGATTGAATGTACTATGTCTGTGAAAAATGGCCCATCTCAGGGCACATGAACTTGTGAGATATTAAGGCATTTATTTTATTTTTTGGGTCAAATCTACTTGCCATAATATATGTGTAAGAAAGTCGAGTGATGAAAACAGCCTTATGTGTTGTGTATAGACCTATATAACAGTATTCTGTTATATATTGTGATATTTAAACATTTCATTGAAAAAATAAATTATTTTGATATGTTTGATTGCCTAACTTTTTTCCTTAAAATAAGCCAGACTTTGATTTATGTTTGTTAGCGATCCTACAAGAAAAGACATGGATGTAGCGTTCTTGGACATTTAGGAAAGAATTCTGCTCAAACTTGACTATGAGGCATGAGCAAAGCTCAATGTTGAAGGCCCTATGGTGACTTAAAGATAGAGAAGAACAACAAAAAAGAGCCGTTGTTCCTTTGCTTTGCTTTACCATGTTTCTGTTGAGACTTGCCTCGTGTGCATTTACTCCATATCCCTTCATTGCTTATTTGATACTTCTTTGTTTCACTAAAATCCCAGTATTGGGCAGGTTAGTACAACAGAACTGTAAATAGGTATTTCCCTTGATATTTTAGAAACAACACCAGTAGAATACCGAAGGAACATAGGGGTGGAATTTACAAAAATCGAAGTCCAAAGACATGGCCAAAACACAAAAAACAATGACATTAAACACAGAAACAATTACATTAGACACGGAAAACAATTACATTAGACACAGAAAACAATTACATTAGACAGAACCAAAGCACAGATGTAGAAAGCAAAACACTCAAAAACAATGCACTCACAGTGTGAACTCCAGTGAAACTGAGAGTGACATCAGGTGCTCCAGAAGGGTAAGCATGTCCTGCTCTGTTAGAGTTATTAACCTTTAATGATGTTATGGTAATCATAATTTTGTGTGAAAACTTTCTTCATTGATAAATAACTTAATACTTAAATATTGATAAATAACTTAATACTTAAATATTGATAAATAACTTAGTACTTAAATATTGATAAATAACTTAATACTTAAATATTTATAAATAACTTAATACTTAAATGTTGATAAATAAAAATAACTTAATACTTAAATATTGATAAATAACTTAATACTTAAATGTTGATAAATAAAAATAACTTAATACTTAAATATTGATAAATAACTTAATACTTAAATATTGATAAATAACTTAGTACTTAAATATTGATAAATAACTTAATACTTAAATATTGATAAATAACTAAGTACTTAAATATTGATAAATAACTCAGTACTTAAATATTGATAAATAACTTAGTACTTAAATATTGATAAATAACTTAGTATTTAAATATTGATAAATAACTTAATACTTAAGTTACTATAGCACTGTAAATCAGATGGCTATTTTGACAACCTATGTCTCTTCACTGCATGACAAATTAATACATTTGGAACACCATGAACCCAAATAATTATGCATAAATGCTGATAGAGAACAAATAACAAATAATATTTGAAAGAAAAAAAAACAATATTTTTAAAACAAAAGACTAAAATAAGCCATGAACAGAGCTGTTAACGGGGGATAACCCTAAGGTATCAATATCAATATGCAAGTTTCCAAATAAAGTCAGCTAGCATCAAAGTACCGACTACTTATTTGGTGAAAACCTCGAGCACAAACAGTCCACTAGGAGAGAAATTTTGAATTGGTGGTTGAATATAATAAAAACAAGAATTAACAATGAAGAAATATGGAGTAAATGCAAATGAGACAAAGTCTCTACAAATACATTGTAATAACAAGCAAAGGAACAACGGTTTTATTGTTGTTCTCCAAGAAGTCAATTGAGCCTGTCGTACATCTCAGTTTGTGTAGTTTGAAAGACGGTTCTTGTACTTTATATAGATATCTTTGTTATTTTCATTTAAATTTGTATTTGATGGCTTGCAAGCAGACAAATACAATGTATGATGGATGTATCCAAATTAAGTTAACAATACACCCATGAACAAGTTACAAAGTACAAAAAAATACCGAAGTTGCATAAAAAGCAGTAAATTTCGTAATGCTGTACACGTGTTTCAAAGAGTAACCTCTCATCAGCAGCATTAAAATCAAATAATATGGAAAGCCATTATCTAAAAGTTGTAACAAAAGAAGTACTCATTAAAAACAAATCGAAATGGGAAGCCAAATCCAGTACCAAGGACATCTACCGAGTGCCATACACGGAATGAAGACTGGGTATTTCCAAGGGGCTAGAATTTGATAAAAACAGTAAATTTCTATAACACGCAAGGTAAAATTTTCATGTCAGACAAAGTAACGATTGCAGTTGGACAAGATAGCTTGCTTATTACCTAGCCAGCATGTTTGTTGAAGAAATTAATTTATTCCAAACTATAATAAAACAAACTATTTCAAAGTATTATCTACAGCCTCAGCACCATCCAAGATGCAACTACGGACAAATTATAATTTCTGTACAAATAAAAGTATTTCAGGTAGGGATTAAATGCAAACTTAACCCAAATACCGTAATGCGTTAACTGAAAGTCATGGCGACTTTTATCTGTACCCTCATCACTATCAAAGACTCATCTATAAGTTCTAATATCTAAAATATGTACCTTAACACAAAATTTAACTTCGGTCATAGAAGCATAAAATGTAGGTCAAAGTGACAATTAATGTCTGAAGCAACATCACTCTCCAAGACGCATCCACTGACCAAAGATGAATGTTGTGCCACATATGATTTCTCAGATATGAACCTTAATGCAAACTTTAAACTTAGTCATTTAAGCATAGAATGTAGGTCAAAGTGACCCAATCATCATCTGAAGCAGCATCACTTGACGCATCTACTGACAAAATATAATTGATGTGCCACATGGTGTTTCTCGGATATGAATCAACGCAAACTTAACCTGAGTCACTGAAGCATCCACTAATCAAAGGTTCAAAGGTGATCGACGTGACACAAATATAAACCTTAACGAAAATTTAAACCGGAATCAGTGAAGCGTAAATTGTAGGTCAGGGTGACCCTATCATCATCTGAAGCAGCAACACTCGTCAAAACGCATCACCTGACCAAAGACGATTGATGTGCAACATGTAGACCATAACGCAAATTATAACCCGAATCATTGAAGCATAAAATGTAGATTAGAGTTGTCCAATTATCATCGGAAGCAGCTTCACTCTCCATGGCGTATGCACTGGCCAAAGAGGATTGATGTGCCTCATGTAGTTTCTCAGATATGAACCTTAACGCAAACCTTAATCTGAGTTTGGACCAACAGATGGACGGGCGAGATTATAAATCCCCTCTCCAACTCTGTTGAGTGAGGGGATAATAAATCGTAAGTGAAAGTAAAAGAAGAAACTGCAACATTGGCCACACATGGGTTTTGTAATAAAGTATTAGTAAAGACGTTTTTCAGTTCTTGGTTGATCCCATCTTCTATTAATGGACAATCGGTAAGTTTTTTTTTGTTACTTCACATGGCTATATATAGTGAGCTTTTGGCATCACTGCGGCCATCATCCGTCCATCATCAGACGTAAAACTTTCCACCCAAAGATCTCGGCAACTATTGAACAAACTGGAACCAAATTTGGCCACAATAGTGCTTACGTAGTACCCTGTAAAAATAATGCTTTTCAGCTTCACACTTTGCCAAAGATGGCTGCAAGTTTAGCATTGAACCCAAAAGGAGCACTATTCAGAAATCTCCTCTGAAAATTTTTAGCCAAGGAATCAAACGTGACCACAACAGGCCAATGGTCTGCTGTAAAAGTAAGAATTTTTCAGGTTCATACTTATCCAAGGTGGTCGCCAGACAATGAACACCTTTGAACAAAATTCAGAGATCATCTCTGAATTTACAAAGTCAATTGGAAACAATCTTGGCCACAATAATCCATTGGTTGGCCACTGTAAAAATAGTGTTGAACCCTATAGAAAGACATAATAAGATATTCTAAGAAACAAAAGATACTTTGAGAAACTACAAGTCAAATAAGGACTAGACTTAGTCAAAATAAACGTTAGATGGTCCCTTTCAAATTAGGTATTTAGTGGTTTATTTTTAGCAAGAAAAAATTATGTGTTAAGCCACAAATAATAGTACTTTCACTATAAAGGGAACAGGACATAAAGGGGAGGTTTAGTACCCATAAACCGGTTTAACCCTACCGCTGGCTTTTGCCAGTGCCGGTACCAGGTCCGGTGTTCCTATTGCCCACGTTTGTCTTTTGTCTTATTCGTGTTTTTCATGTGTAGTTCTATGGTTGATTGTGGCATGTGATTATAGTTTTCAGCCATTGTAGGTGTTTCCTGTTATCCCGGTGATTTCTACATGTTAAACAGGATAAACTTAATACAAAGGAAAATGACAATAAATAAATGTTGTCTTGTTACATGCTTAGAAACAAAACCTGAGCATTGAGGTCAATATTAAATGACGGGTTTCAGACTTGCCGTTTCCATTCAGATTTATCACTAGAAATTATGAAAAAAGTAGATACAACATTTGCTAATTCAAAAGGAAATGAATTTAAAAATAGCAAACCACTGTATCTTGAAATTGAGACCAGAATTTAATGACATGTCGGGCTGACATGTTCAATCTAGGTGAAACAAGAAAACCAGTATAGATAGTCTAGGTGATACGGATACTGAGTAATGGACATCAATGCTGGAGCTGGCATGTCAGTTAACTGCTAGTAGTCTCTTGTGATTTCATGTTTATGTCCGTATATTTAGTTCTTTCAGTTTCATTTTTCACAATTGACTCAGTCCTGTTGCAAACTGAATTTTACTGTTGTTACGATTGTTTTTTTTTTTTTGTTTATCACATTGGCTATAGGGGGAAGGTTTGGATCCAATAAAACTAGTTTAACCCAACCGCAGCAGGTTTGCGCCTGTCCTAAGTCAGGAAATTTATTAAAGCCTTTTTGTGTCTTGTCTGTTTTCTAGTTAGTTCACTTTATGTCTATGGGAGTCTAGGATGATGTTTATTTCGCTGAACTTGATTACTCTTTATTTAGGGGCCAACTACCGTTGGGTGTGGGGTTTCCTCACCGTTCATTGAAGATCTTGTGGTGGCTTTGAGTTGTTATTACTCCCCTTTGGGTCGTTGTCTCTTTGACACATTCCCCGTTTCCCTTCTTTTTCCTAAGCTTATGAGATTCTTTTAAAAAGTTTTTCGGAAACATAAAAAGCCTTCCGTTTTTGAACATGTATTTCAATCCAATATTTGATGTTCGGATCTCAAGATCCCAGGGAAAAGTGTGAAAACTTTGCACAGCTTTTCAAAATCACGCACAAGGTTTTTCACGCACTAAGTATTCACATTAAACCTAACTACAATGTATATGTACGTGCTTTATATGATGTTCTAACCACCAAAATGATGCATAATCTCATTCTACACTTCTGACTAGAGAGATTGCAAACCTACCGCTTTGGATAAAAATGGGGTGGCAGATAGTCAATGATCCATCGATGAGGTTGATGTTGATGTACAAATGGAAACTCTCTTGGTATTTGACGGTCGCAGAAAGTTCTTATCATACGCTCTAGTTCTTCATAGTCAAGATTATTTGCAAGTTTCAGTTCTGTAAATGATGGTTCAAGAATAAATTTCAGTAGTAGTCCGTAGAAGTCCTTGTTCTGAGTCAAAAAAAATGTTCATGTACATTGATATAGGTTCCCATGATGGTCACGATTTTCCCTTCCGATCGACAAAGAAGTGCATTATTGCAAAAAGTGTTTGGCGACTTCTCGATTCTACTTTTTCACTTAAACCGTTGCTACCTTCTCTTCTGTTTGTAAATCATATCTCATGATGGTCAAGCTTCAATCGTGATATTAGGTAGATATTTCCGTAGTTTGTGTGCATCTTTTACTCGTCTGAAATTAATACTTGATTCTTTTTTTCTCTCGTCAATAGAAGTGACAACAAAAGTTGAAAGCAGATTCAAAGGGAGACCCCAGTAAGTGAAATCCATTTGACGAATGACAAATCAGAGTGCATATCTACACAAACACATAACAATTTTACTAACTATATTTTACTTATCATACTTTGTATTTTTCCAAGAACATTTTGTTTTTTGACTATGATTGATTGATTGGATATTGTTCAACGTCTACTCAGCAATATTTCAGCTATATCAAGACGAGAACAAGTTTGTTAAAAAAAAATAACTTTAGGGTATGGAAAGGGTCATGGGACGGGAAATTCTGACTGCCACTGGAAGAGAGGGTCAAATCGAAAAGGGCAGAGAATTTAGCCTTGTAGCCGATCTCACACGGATTTTTTGACTATGAAAGAGCGATATGTGTTGTTCATCACACATTATTGTCTACAAATTTCAATTTCACCGTTTTGGAGGAGGTTTCCCAAGAAAGTTAATAGTTGTCTACATATAATTGCCTGAATTGGTTCACGGCCCAGGAGCATGCACACACTGATGTTTGCTACTCTTGTTGGTAATCCTTCTATCTGTTCGGAAGGTTAAAGTTTTAGTAAGTCTACTTTTTTACACCTCATTTTTGGTATATGAAAGTACTGCTACGCTATATATTATCTTTGGTATGATGAAGTGTTTCACAGTTTGACAGGTACTAATAGAGATATGTATTTTCGAGGATACATTTCTGGTCCAAACATTGCATACATCACTTTTCTTACCGTTTCACATGTTCGTTGATTTTAGATCTTGTCTCTTCGTAAAAGAACTTTATTTTCAGTGTCACAAGTTGTTCGCCGAAGAACTATCTCCGTACTATTTTTTGTGTACATGAGACATATCGTCTGCAAAAAATGGGTCAACTGTTGAGACAGAATTACAGCGGGAAATCTAGTGGTATAAAATTATCTCCTTTCTAGATAAACTCTCCTGTGATTATAACAATTTCTGATCAAAATAAGAGCATGGCGACAAAAGTAAACAATCGACAAAATGCTAAGATTAAAAAAAGAAACAGACGAATGCAATATTTAGTTCAAACGTCATTCAATTACCAGACCTTTGCTCTGTAGGGAAAAATGATTAAACTTGTCCACACGAGAATTTCTTAAATAATCAACTGTCGTGAAAAAAATATCCAATTGACAGACTGGTCAAAATCAATTGCTATCGGGTGTTAAAATGCATGTACCCTGACAAAATTGTATGTACAGATAGATTTTTTTATCATGCATCATTAATAGATCAATTTATTGACAATTACTGCTTAAGAAACAATGTCATCCAAAAGGTCTTTCGTTGTTGCTGAGAAAATTATGTTGTCCTGAAACAGCGCCATTTACCTTTTATACCCATTATTTCAAAGGTGATCATCATAACAAGATTTCATTGGTTCAATGGTTAAGTCTACGTATCGATCAGGAAAAAGAGGCGTGTCTTTATTGAAAGAAACCACGTGTATGAGTGAGTAGTGATCGATTTTGTAAACAACCAGAGGCTCCCAGGAGCCTGTATCGCTCACCTGGCTTTCAGTTGCCACAATCAAGGTAACATTGCAAGTTATACAGTTGATCTTTAGTTTCTCAAACTTTCGTAGCTCAAACACCTTCAATATTTTGAACTGTTTTTAAAGTCTGATCATGTTTTACTACATTTCTTTGATGGGCTGTTTTGACAAAAAACGTTCTTGCTAAGGACCACTTTCAAACCAGTTTTGAAGCTGAGACGTCATTTTGTAAATGGCAGTCAAAAAACAATTTTCAACATCGGTTTTGAAGTCCCAACATCAATATCTACTTGGAAATCAAATTTCATTGAAATTGGACAATGTTGAATTTTCCCGCCTTTTTTGGCGGCCATTTTAAAAATGGCGGTCAACGAACAATTTTTAACATCAGTTTTGAAGTTGCGACATCAAGACCAATTTGGAAACCAAATGTCATAAAAATCGGACAATGTAAAATTTTCCCGCCTTTTTTGGTGGCCATTTTGAAAATGGTGGTCAACTAACAATTTTCAACACCGGTTTTGAAGTCGCAACATCAATATCCTTTTGGAAACCAAATTTCATTGAAATCAGACAATATTGAATTTTCCCGCCTTTTTTGGCGGCCATTTTGAAAATTGCAGTCAACTAACAATTTTCAACGCCGGTTTTTAAAGTCGCAACATCAATATCTATTTGGAAACAAAATTTCGTTGAAATCAGACAATGTTGAATTTTCCCGCCTTTTTTGGCGACCATTTTGAAAATGGCGGTCAACGAACAATTTTCAACACCGGTTTTGAAGTCGCTGTCGTATGAGATTTTAAAGTCTATGAAAACTGCAAGTCCCGGTTCCGGTTTTTGCTATTTTAACTTCCGGCGTGAGAATTGCAAGTTTCGGAAATGCGAAATGTGCGGAAAAACCCCGTTTTATTCAAACTGCGATGTGACATCTCACATTATTTTGCAAAAAACATTAAATTTTCTTAATTACAAGAAGCACTGTTGGTCTTAATTTTCTTTCAGATTTAATTATGTATTTAAGTGATTGTACTTTAGCGAAAATGAAAGTACGTCACGTTTGTCAGTTGTGACTTTCATTGAAATCGGACAATGTTGAATTTTCCCGCCTTTTTTGGTAGCCATTTTGAAAATGGCGGTCAAGGAACAATTTTCAACATCAGTTTTGAAGTCGCCACAGCATGGCAAACATTTCATCAATTTACACTTAACCTTTATCTTCTATCTGGTTTTGGAAATAAAAGATGAAAAATACAAAAATTTAAAAAATTCGTTGAAAAAAGGGCAATAACTCCTACAACGGTTTATGGATTTTCTTCAAAATTTCAGGGTGGGTAGATCTTGATATGTTGAACATTTTTGCAGTTTACACTTGACCCCTATCTGTTACAGTTTTTGAAATAAAAAATAAAAAATGCAAAAATTTTGAAAATATAACGGAAAAATGGCTATAACTCTGACATGGGTTTTCAGATTTTCTTCAAAATTGCACAGTGGGTGGATCTCATCATGCTGATCATTTTTACTCCTGTCAGATTTTTGATATCTGTAATGGTTTTCGAGTTATTAGCCAAAAACTGCAATTTACCCCTATGTTCTATTTTTAGCAATGGCGGCCATGTTGTTTGACCAGCCGACTAATCGAACACAATTTTGAGAAGCCATACCCTGGTGATGATTCAAGTCAAGTTTGGTTACATTTGGCCCAGCGGTTTCAGAGGAGAAGATTTTTGAAATTGTTGACGGACAGACAGACAGACACACGACAGACGACGGACGACGGACGCATAGTGATGGCAAAAGCTCACATGGCCTTTTAGGCCAGGTGAGCTAAAAATTGAAAGTAAAACAGCGAAATATCGTCTTTTTTTTAATTTATTGCATCTGAACCGCTGCATGTACCCTGACGAAAATCGGCACATGAAAAGATTATTATTTAAAGAAAATGCATATTTTTTCTGGTCAATGTCAGGGTTTAAGAAACGATACTATCCACAAGTCTATATAAGAGGAAAATTATCGAAAATATTATTTTTCTTCTAACATATACAAAGTACCTTCAATCAAAAACTTTTTGTCATTTGTATATAAAGAAGTCTGTCACATGCACATGAAAAAGTAGAATATTTCACATTATAAGTAACTTTTAAAGCTTCTAACAACATACCTAAACATTGCAATCGACTTTTTTATCTTTTCTAAACGAGAGCTCAAATTCTTTTGTTTAAATACCACTGGATATCGGACTGATTAGGATCATTCTAGAGCGTTGAGAATACTATTGTTGTATCTTTTTATGATACATAACGGTATAATAAGGTGGACGGTTTTGAATTGTTCCTGTCCGATTTCATGTGTCCATCACTCCATTTCACTTAACAATGAAAGGATATGGAATAAATGTACATGAGACAAAGTCTCTACAAATACATGATATAACCAAGCAATGTAACAACGCTTTTATTGTTGTTCTTCATCTTGAAGCAACGCTACGTCCATGTTCTTTACAATCCATGGATGCAGGGTTGTCAACAAATATTAAATAAACTGTGAAGATATTCTTACAGCCGCTGACATCCGTTGCTCGACAAAAGAGGGTCCTCATGGGGGGTCCTAGGAATCAAATAATCATTAAATTTTTGCCTTGGTAATCAAAAAATCATTAAATTTTTGCTTTGGTAATCAAATAATCATTAAATTTTTACCTTGGTAATCAATAAATTTTTGGCTTAGTAATCAAAAAGTGTATAAAAATGCAAGCTTATAATCAAATAATCATTAAATAAATGCCTTCGTAATCAAATAATCATTAAAAAAATACCCTGATAATCAGGTAATCAAGAAACCCATTACGGGCCCCACAAAAAGATTCATAGAAGACAATCACAACAACTGATACATTTGTAAAGGGTTTTTTAAAATGCAAAAACCACGAATTTCCTTTGACGTCATCATGACGGTTGACCTGTCAAAGCCCTTCTGTCTAACGTTGAAAGGAAAAGGTCCTCTTTTTATTGTAGTATTCTATTCTTGTTTTTGTGCAAAGACAGCATTAAGTGATTGATCTTGCTTCAAGCTACATTGTAGTTGCTCCTAGGCTTGCAATAGTTGTGGTTCTACCATCTTTTTCTAGATTCATCTTAATAATGTTGATACGGTAATAGTGATTGTTATGCCTCTGTGCTTAGTGTCTTTTCCTTGATTTTGGCACTGACGTAAGTACTCACTTTTTTCAATGCATCATATACCAGTTGTGTTTTTATGATGGAGTTCAGAATGTTTGTCAAAAATGGTATATACTTACAAACAAAGGATAAGAGTAAATTACATGCCACAATTCACAAGCAAACTGTACTTAGTCTAGAAAAAAAACACAAGTGAAAGACAAACGTAAATAACGATAGGAACTCGGAATAGCCGGACTTGGTACTAGCAAAAGCCAGCGGTAGGGTTGAACTGGTTTATGGGTACCAAAACCTCCCTTTCTCTATTCCGTTTTCCAATAGTATAATAAACATACGAATAAAACCCAATACAAGTAGACTACTAACTCTATGACCACTATCCTGAAAAAGAAAAGAATAGGACAGAACGTAATTTCGAAAGATGGGTCAAATAGTACTCGCCGCTAAACTTCCGGCTAGCTCAAGGAACCAAGTCTGCTGGTAAAACACTGTCGCACTACGGAAGATTATAAGTTCATATTGCCGGTACTTCAAATGTTCAGATGGTATTCAGTCAGCCCAAGGAGTGTCCTTTATAGCCAAAGTAGTTTCTTTATCTGTGATTGTTTGGATTTTCATGTTTTGTTTATTTTCAACCATTTCTATGATACTATTCTGAATGTTGTCTAATTCTAATTGACTAACACCACCATTTGTAGACTTGCCGTTTCTGTATATAGGTTTCATATTCTTCCTTAGCGTGCTTGAATATCATTGATGTTACTATACGCTGTAGTACATGTTTGTTCAAGGTTTGGCATCCTTTGTTGATGATGTCATATTTTAAGTGAGTTTCTTGGTTTTTGTCCTTCTTGGTGCTCCTCTTAGATTTGCTAGCTTATTTTCACATTGAATTAATTTAACTAGCCTGATTAGATCGTGGTTCAATGTTCCTTTTCCACTGGTAAAACTTTAAGTATCTCTCTAATAACTGGGGGTTGGTGCTCTCCCAGGGTTATATAAAATTTTAACAAGTCAAACTACTTTTTTTACAGTTTAGTACTACCTATGTCTTGAATTATCTTTTGTCGGGTGGACTTTTTGTGTAACTCCACGTTACTTCCTCTCTGGTTTATTTTCTTAACTATCATTTTCACTTGTGGAAAGTTACTGAATGTCATGTTTGTTTTAGGTCAAGTCATGGCGTAGTCGAATCAGTTTAAGAGTTTGTTATTTATGACTGTATTTGAATAGTGAAAAACATGCTGGTATGTAAAATATAGTCTTTTTGAGATTTGTAGTAAGCTCTGTAATAGTAAAATGTTGTTCCTAATGAACACCAAATGTTCATTATGTACTATGTTACAAATCTATATTTCCTACGAGGAGGAATTTGACTCGGTTACCGACAGCTATATTTTTATATAGCCTAGATGGCCGAGTGGTCTAGGGCGCTGGATATAGTGCATGCGGTGTTGCTATAGACGACAATATGCAGGGGTCCATATTCAGCCGTAGACCTTGCTGGATTTTTCCGATGCTAACAGGTTTTAAAAAATGATTTTCATCAATGTTGACATTCGGAATCAGATATTCTACAATGTACCTTTACAGCTCACCTTACCAATACATTATCATTCGTATTATATAGAGCTGTGTGCAACACTATTATCTATGTTCCTATTTATTCCTTGAATAATCAGTCCCTGTTTCGACCATCTTCTTCTCTTATCAAGAATGCATTAAAATTTCTGAGACACAAGTTGATATTTTTGCACAATTAATTTTCTTTTCACTGGCTAAAAACGGCTTTGTATTCACCACAGTCCCTATTTGTCGATGGCATGTAGACATCTATATTGGACAATGATAGTTGAATTTGCTTGGTATGTTGACGACAATTCGCTCATTTCTGTGTGGTACAAGTTAACTGTGTGTTCAATCCATAATGTAAATATACCACCACATTGTCACAGTTGTGATCAGCAGAGTATTTTGTGTGTGTTTTTCAAAAAGGTACAGCTAGTGTTGATTGGTCTTTGTAGCATTTCAAATGTTTTGAGTTCCAACAATGATGTCCTGGTTTGGTATCGTCCAGCCATATTTTAAAGAATTTGATTTTCTACTTTGTTCTGATTACCAGTTGTTTTATGCTAACCAGACCAGTGATTTCAATATCATTTGGATCGTGGCTTGTATTTTTATCAAAATCGTGTATGTCAAAGACTCATGAGTGTTGATATTGGTTGGCAATCAGTTTGTGATGGAGAAGTTTTTTTTTGTTCAATGGCTCTATGTGAATATTATTGCTTGTTGTCTATTTGTTAGAAATCTAATTTTCTTGTATTTTCTAAAGATGCTGTGGAGACATTTTGCAACAATATATAGCCTTGTCTTTGAGAGGCTGTTTGAAAATCTAAGGGTGCTGTTAAAAAAGTTTTGACCCAATATGCACCCTTTTCTTTCAAAGACTTAGGATAACATTTTGACACAGTGTACGGCCTGGTCTTTGAAAGACTATTTGAAAATTGTAGGATGTTAGTGAAAATGCTAATTTTTGTTCACAAGAGACTCTTTGAAATGTAGGGGTGTAGTGAATGTCGTACACACGATGTTCAGGGAGACAAATACGTTGTTTGGTGTTGTAGAGGTTCTATTTGGTTAACCTAAACTGTTGCCTGAATAAAATAATATGCTTGAATTAATACTTTTGGTGGTATTACTGGAATGTTGGACAGGCATATTTCCAAATGACTGAATGCCTTGTTGTTGCAGTGTCTGCATAGTTGTTTTTGTATAAGCTTTTGTGGCTGTAATTTCCACTCAGTACCACCATAAACATGCTCCACGGTCATGTGTTTTTGATTGTACTTTCGCTATTTTGAACTCTTTTTGAACAGGAATAATTATGTCATCTGGTGTTGATAGCATAGACATTGATTGTAGAGGATTGTGATTGATCGATTTAACGTCCAGTGAGCAATATGTGTGCTACATCAGTGCAGAGACATGTAGGTATCTATATGTCTCTGATCAGTGCGAGTTCAAGTTAATCAATTTAAAAAAAAAGAAAAAAGAAACAAAGGTGGAAGGGACAACTGGGGCAACGAGTTTTGATTGGCATAGGAAAGGGGAAAACGGGTGGGGACAGGAAATTTAACCTTCTATACGGCACCCAGTGATTTCAAGAGTTATCCCCTGAGTGTAGGAAAAATAGGGGAAATATGTTTTATGGTGGTGGGGGGTGTCTTAAACTAAGCATATTTTTTGCGCATCTGGGTAAAATTTCAACAATTCAATGAGAATGTTGTCTAAATCAAGTTTGTTCGAATAAAATTACATATTTGCCAAAAATTAAAAAAGTTTATCAAAGGGAGATAATTCTATACTAAACTACCATGGAATTGGTCATATTTTCTAAGTTTGTTAAATCAAAGTTCCGATGGAGCTGAATCTCGAACCCCTGAAAATCTACGCATGTCAAAACTTCATAGTCATCCAAAGAGCTGCTGCATACGTCTGCATGTATTAAGTTATTCCGTAATACGTGAAAATAATCGGATTGTGTGATTTTGCATGTCGATTTCATTGCTATACATGTAACTAAATGATACATGTATATGCAATACACTGTCACAGGTAAACAAATGTTATTTTCATCTTTGACAAGTTACTGCGCGACAGGTTTGTTTATCCGAGACGCAATATAAAAAACCGAGTAATTTGATAAACATGCATATTGTTTTCAATTTAATAAAACGAAACCGTATTCAATTCGAGAAAATGACGCAATATAACTTAAAAACACAATGTATACGATTTTGAAAGAAACTTGCGCACTATATTTTTTCGGAAGCACCAAGATCATCTTTTAGAGCTGTTAATAGGCTTGAAGCCTCACGTGATTTTTCTTGTCATATTAACATCTCTCCAGCCATTTCATGGCTTCGAGATATAAAAATAAGGTAGTTGATCCCAATTCTGTTTTGAATTTGTCAAAAGCATATTAGAAATGAAAAACACATTTATTATAATTTTTCCAAAAAATATGTTTTTTCTTTTATTTTGGTTTCCCAAATTACTTTGATTATGTTATCTCCCCTTTCTTGAACATCGACAAATTTTTCATGTTTGTATTTTTTATGTTCTATATCTGACCAATAAATATACAAAGTTTGGAAATAATTGTATGTCTGCTTATAGAAAAAATATGCCCTTGAATAGTTGTATAGAGCTATTTCTATTGTAAATATAGTACGAAAAAAAAATTAACCAATATTTAGAACTCTGTATCTTTTTTGGCATATCCGTGACCCCCAATTTTTTTGGCATATTTTTATAGCATATTGGCCAAAGTTTCCATGTAGAAATTTAAAAAAAAAAGGTCTCATGTCAGAAACCAAGACACCACAACTACCTTAAGACTGGTACACTAAATAAGAAATCATTTGATTGTTACCATTCAGTAAACTTGGAACCAACGCGTCTCTATTGGTACCAATTTCCGTTGTCACTCCTGTATCATGTTCAACCTTCCGGAAATACACAAGGTTCTCTTCAGATCGAAAGTCACATCATACTGCAGTTCTGGTAATCTTTGAGAGCATATTTCACATGTAGGCAAAAAAGACATAAAAATTATATATACATGAACAAAGAAAGGGATATGGACAATGCACACATTAATATTTTTATTTTATATAGAACGGTAGTTGATTCCAAGACTTCTTACTGTATTTCACCAATCTGGAAATAAACAATAACGTTTCAATTTGTATCACTTAAATTAACACACTTTATCAAAATAAAAAAGAACAATTGGGAAAATGATACATGAAGCGCTATATGTCTTCAAGTTTTTGTTTTAGATTTATATACCGGTTATTACCGTTTTCACGATTATAAGAAGATAAAACATCAATTACCGAAATTGCAGGTAATCGAGTACTGCTGAAAACCACTCATTTCGGCAACTTATGTCTCCTTAATGAAGATAAAATTACACATTCAGCATTCAGGACGACCAACATACTTGTTTTGGATAACTGCGGCAATTAGATAACAAAATACCGAAGTTACTGTTAACTTAGTATCTAGAGATGCGTATCATAACAACATATGTCTCCTTACTGATGCAGATAAAAAAGAAAATCCAGATATCCAAATATGTGTAAAAGCTGAGAGACAACAAATTACCAATTTAAATAGTAAGGACAAATTCAGCTTTTCTCCACACAGTTCGGCTACAATGGTTCGCGGACAGGCTTTACGTATTAAACGTTTTGATCAAGTGCAGGTACCCCTGCTGAAAAAAGACAATTTTTGTCATTTTTTGACATCAAGTTGTCATGGAAACCTGTTAAAATGAGTTAGGCAGGTTCTATTGTGCAGACATATAGAGTGGCAAGTCCTCTTTGCTATTGAGCATAAGAGATATGAAAAGTCTTCTACCTATAACAGGAGAGTCAGAGTTTCATAGACCCTTAGTGGCAATAATGCAGATTTTTGCAATTTTTGCTTACAACTTGGTGTAAAAAATTCCAAAAAAATTTTTAAATTATTTCTTGGTGTCTGGCACATTTGTAGACCTTTTCTGTAAACAAAAAGCCCAGAACTTTACATTTCTGCTGCAGGTCTTGAAGTACTGGGGGTCTATGACAGCCCACCCCTCACTAAAATCTCACTTTTTGCGACTTTTGGCTTTTCATTGGTACTAAATAGGGACCTGCAACTCCAGCAGTTTACATTCTCGATCCTATTGGGGTTATGTGTTTAGCTATAGTATCCTTCTGTCTGTCATGTCTGATAAGATTCAATTTCCAATGTATGGAATACCATGAGGGACATAAAAGTAACCACAGGGTCCACGATGCCTAAAGGCATCGTCCGCCTGGAAAGTGTTAAACATATTCTTGTATTGGGAGAGGACTTTTTTAATGTTGGTAAAACTTTTGTCCAATCCCATTGCTTATTTTTTAGCAAATAAATATGTTTAAATCAAATCACGTATTAAGACCTGACTATCCCGCATAGACGGGGCATTCCCCTATCCAGCGGTTGGGATGCACCCGACAAGTCTGTAGCCTGGGCCCCTGAAAACCTATTCAGGTGCCGGGTCCTTAGATTTGGACAAAATTTTGTTAAATTTTGATATTGCAAGTTAAAAGATTGGCTTTGAGTGTTGTGCGACCCCACTCCTTTTGCACCTTTCCAAAAACAAAATAAAAAAACAAAAACACACAAAATCAAAAACAAAACAAAAACAAACAAAAAAAAAAACAAAAACAAACAAACAAACAAACAAAAAAAAAAGGAAAGCAAAACAAAATAAAAAAAAAGGAAAAATACTTGCAAACTAAATTTGTAGGTAAAATAAATGGTGATTGTGGAAAAAATTATCTTGAAATATATTTGTGCCTTGCGGTGCCAGTCGTTTTTTTTTTAATTTTGCCCCTCTAACTGAAAGTCGGGATCTTTACTCAAACTTATGAAATAATTATACTAAAAAGATAATACTGGTGATATTTTCATAGTTATTAAGTTTTTCATCGATTGGAGTTTTCCTTATTTTGCACGAGAGACACATAAAACAAGCAAAGCAAGGAGTAAAAGCATTTATTGATTGACTCTAAATCAGAAAACTATATCCGGTTATCTCGTCTCCTAGACATCAATGTCATCTCCTAGACATCTAGGTCGTCTCCTAAGCATCTAGGTCGTCTCCTAGGCATCTAGGTAATGTACCTATCGTAACCAATCGGCCATTCTCACAATGAAGGAGAGAAGTGGATTCAGGCGAGGTTTGCAAATTGGGTGATATATATTTTTGTGTGCCGAGTACAGGATGGGGTTCATCTAATTTTTGTTTAATAACCTGTACACGATCTAATTATAACTGCACAACTGCTCCAAAACGCAATCAACCTGTGTGATGTATAATACCCCCCCTTTTTTATCGTTTTCCTGTTTGATGTATTCATTCTTTGAACTCTCGATCTGTCATTGTTTTATCTTCTGACGAATTGTCATTAAATGTCAAGGGAAAACGAAAATCTACAAGACTCGATCAGTAAAGCTAGACATAGACTTTAATGCTATGTATAATTCTTACCATTGACCATGTTAACCGTGTCTATTTCTCCGTCGTTCGAACAAACTTCCAAGAGCAAGCCCAGTTACACCTGTGTAAGAAAATAAGAACGACATGTATTGGAAAACGACCCAAAACCAACATTTAAAGAGACCATGTATGGTACACTTTTTCCCTTTTTTATTTCGACCCATAACAAATCGGTAGTACCATTATGAACGGCTCAAAATAGGTTATTTTTCTCAAGCATCTTACCTGTAATAATGTATGGCTTTCTCAATTTGTTTTTACTCTCCCAATTTAGCCCAAATTCAAATCTTCAAAATGCTTTTGAAGACGTCGACAACAAAATACATGTGACTAGATTCAAACGTTGTTTTTTTTCTGTTCATGTCGATGAAGAGATTTAATTACATTTGTACAAGGCTAAATGTTTTGTTTTAATTCTCTGACATTACCCTTGTTAAAGTTGCTTTTTGTTTCAGTGTTGTATTATTAGGATATCTAAACCATTTGCTTATAGGTTAATGAAACATTTAACCGTGTTTCAAACTATGTTCCAAGCATGTTTTAAGATGGATAGCATGTATTTTTTATCTGAAACTTAAAATAACTTAAAACATGAAAATTAAAAAAAAAACAGGCCTTATCTGGTCAAGCAGTTTCACCCCAATGTTATTGTATTTAATTTTGAAATTTTGGAAACCAACCTGCAAGGACTTCTCTCTGGCTAACGTCACCAAGTATATCTCCAAAACCTCCACGTCCTCTAGAATGGTAATGTACATGTGTTACTGGTTCTTGATAGTGTCCACTGTAAAATGGTGAAATTCCGGGATGAAAACCTGAATGAAATCCACCAGCCTGCCAACCCTGCGAGTGTCCAAATGGCGAGAATCCTCCAGCAAATATTGGTGGTCCAACAAACTGACCCGTTACCAACGTAACGAACATCAAGACAAAAACAATTGGTAAAGTTCTCATTTTTAAACGTGTAAAGTGGAATAATCTTGTGTGAATTGAGAATCCTATGTGTATTTGCTGTCTTTATAAATTGTCATGTTTTGAGTAATGAATGATACATTATTACAACTTCCTTGTAATAGGAGAAGACGTAATGCCAATATTCTGGGATTAGGAAATGTTTGACTATGTGCGTGTCATATATGGCTGTGGGCATTTTGTTTCCGTGACTCGTCTCCTTGACAACAATAAAGCCCAATTTAAAGTCTAAATTCAACAATATGAGTACCCATCCCGTTCATTTTGAAACTTTTTTTTTTCGAAAGATGTTTCTTAAGTAGAGGGTGGCACAGGGTTATTTTCGTGCAGCATGTTTGCCGTTTTTTATTTCACGTGTTGCCGTGTTGGAGGGTCGTTATTAGCCGTATTTTCGTTCAAACCGAAAAAAGGCATTGTGCAAGCCATTTTCTAATTTTTCGTTCCTTGTGTTTTGACATTTTATTTCACGTACGCCTGTGCACGGCACTCCCTGTACGACCCTCTAATTAGTTATTCCATCGAAAGGCGCTATTATGGCTGCCCAATCAACAATTTGTTTCATGTTTTTTTCTTTAAAATTTGCTACATTGTTTGTTTTGCAATCCTTTTAAGGATGATGATTTGCTAAAAGCCTAAAAAAAACATTGACTTCTTATCGTCCTTTCAGTAATATTAGGTATTTATTACTTCCTCCGCTTTAGTGGGGCGGCATAAAGTGATCATGGTGCAGTCTGTCCGTTTGTTTGTCCATCCACTATAGGATACTTACTTTGTGGCGATGACACACCCTAGACCACTTGATGAAATTAACAAAACTTTCACCGATGTTCAGTAAATATTGCCATTGTGAACCAAGTATTTGAAATTTTGATTTGATTTTTTTTTCATTTCTTGAATCAAATTAAGAAGCGGGGGTATATATCAGTTAGCTCTGCTCATAGTTTTTCTTGTTTGTATTGTCTTGATCATTTCTCTTCCGAGCTAATCTTTTTTGCTGATTGGTAAGTCAACAGATACTGCTTCGAAACTAATTCATTTGGGAAAGCCAGTTTTCAAATTCATATGATACTATTCTAATTAGTAACTATTTGAAGGAAAAATCTTTTTGGATAAATACATCTGGATTTTAAAGGGATTTATTGATAGCTATTCTTCTATCCGAGTTATATGTAGGAACTATTTTGTAATGTATTAATACTGGGTCGATGTCTCTGCTTGTGGTCTGTTAGTTCCGGAGGGTATTCACCAACCCAGCACACCAACCCAGTAGTCGGCACTTCGATTAATTTTGACATGAAAACAGATTTTATTCGGAAACTTGCAATTGCATGTAAATTTTATAAATTTTTGCTTACAACTTAGGAGTATCTTCTTTGTGCATAGCTCTGTCCTTAACTAAATTTTGCTTTTCATTTAGATTTTTTTGGTTATCTGTCTTTTATCATATTTAACTTTTTTGGTTTGTTTTAATGTAATCTGCACTGATGAGATATAAGTTGGCGAAACTGCCATATACAGAAACCGAATTCATAATAACTTCGGTTTTTATTCTTGAAAATAAAAATGTCGAAGGCTATTTTGGATTGTTTCTTTGTTAGTCATTTTTTATTATTATTACTATTCGGTTTTAATGCATTGATTTGGTTGATTGATTGATTGATTATTTTAAGTTTAACGTCCAATGAGCAATAATTCAGCTTTATCAGGTCGAAAACAAATTTATCAATTCAAAAACAAGAAAGAAAACATAAAATTCATTGGTAGGGACAAATAGACAAAGAGATTAAATTGCCACTGGAAAGGGGGAGAAATGGGTAGGGGCAGGAAATTTAGCCTTCTATACGACCCCCGGCGAGTCTGATCTCATGAGAAAAATATAGGAGGTTTTTTTTTATTGTAATTTGAGCGCGACCTTTCTCCACCCAATTTAGCTACATTGGTTTGCGGTCAGGCCTTCTCCATATAGTCAGGGCATTCTTCTTCTACCCACCACCCGAGGATGTGCCCGGCAGGTCTGTTACCGGAGCCGCTACAAACCGATTCAGGTGCCGGATGCATTACTTAAAGCACTTTCTGGTATTTTGTTTTTCAATGATTTTACCGTCAACAGATTTTGCAATTGCATTTATGAAAAAGAAAGGAAATGGGGTAAATGTCAAGGAGACAACATCCCATATCCAGGTTAAAACGACCCAAAACAAAGCATTTACCCATATTGACCTTTGACCAAAAGATATTATACCGAGGATCATTGAATGTTTCTTTCATTTACACGTTTTGTTTTGGCGAATCTTATTTAAGAGTCATTCTCTGTAAGAATCAAAGAATCTGCAAAATGGATCGAAAGGTGGGGTCTCAGATTTTGATGAAATTTTGTATATAAAGGTCATATGTAATCCTGACAACAAAATAAGTTTTGTTTTTCAATTTTGAGCAGTGGTTGCTATGGTAACCAGTCATGCACAAATATGGCTTCAAAAATGCTGTCAAAATGGCCAAAATGAGTGAAATCTAAGTAAGCTCTAAAAGAAAAAACGAATTAACTGGGGTTTTATTACCATATCAGTGATTAGATAATGGGTCAATGTAACCTTTGATACAAAAAGCAATGAAATGACATAAGTCTAAATTGGGTTACCATGGTAACAAAAATCACAAAAAACGACAATTTCCAAAAAATGGAAAAATGGCCAATTTTCTTCATTTTTAAGTGTTAATTACAAAAAATTGTGTCTATAGAAATTGATTAAAATTACAGAGCTTCCAGTTTAGTATATTATCTTTAAAATATTTAAGAATAAAAATGGTGATATTCCGATTTTAAAAAATAAATAATTTTGAAATTTGCTGAGATAGTGATTTTCATATTTCTGTCAGAAAACCCCCAAATAACCATTTTTACTTGTATTTCAGTCCCTCTTCAGCAGATAGTATTGAAATTGAGTTTATTGGTCCATTTTAAAATGAGAATGCTTAGCATATGCTTAATGACCTTGACATTCCATCTCAAGGTCATGAAACTCAAATTTTCAAGGTCAAATTTGTGTAAAAAACTGCTCAAAATCTGTATTTCAACTTGTATCTAAGCCCATCTTTGGTAGATTGTAATGATGTTGAGTATCTGTTTATTTTAAGAGGAACATGCTTTTTATATCTTGGCATATGCTATATGACCTTGATTTTTCATCTCAAGGTCACAAAACTTAAATTTTCAAGGTCAAATTTGTGTCAAAAATCGCTCGAAATATGTATTTCGACTTGTATTTCAGCCTATCTTCGGATGATTGTAATGATGTTGGGTATCTGTTTATCTTAAGAGGAACATGCTTTTTATAGCTTGGTATATGCTATATGATCTTGATATTCCATCTCAAGGTCAAATAACTCAAATTTCCAAGGTCAAATTTGTGTAAAAACCCGCTCGAAATCTGTATTTCGGCTTGTATTTCAGCCCATATTTGGTAGATTGTAATGATGTTGGGTATCTGTTTATTTTAAGAGGAACATGCTTTTTATATCTTGGTATATGCTTTATGACCTTGATATTCCATCTCAAGGTCACAAAAATCAAATTTCCAAGCTCAAATTTGTGTCAAAAACCGCTCGAAATCTATATTTCGACTTGTATTTCAGCCCATCTTCGGATGATTGTAATGATGTTGGGTATCTATTTAATTTAAAAGGAACATGCTTTTTATGTCTTGGTATATGCTATATGACCTTGATATTCCATCTCAAGGTCACAAAACTCAAATTTCCAAGGTCAAATTTGTGTCAAAAACCGCTCGAAACCTGTATTTCGACTATGTTTTAGCCCATCTTCAGTAGATTGTAATGATGTTGGGTATCTGTTTATTTTAAGAGGAACATGCTTTTTATATTTTGTGTATGCTATGTGTCCTTGATATTCCATCTCTGGGTCACGAAATTTTTGTTAAAAACCGCTCAAAATCTGTATTTCAACTTGTATTTCAGTCCATCTTCAGTAGATTGAAATGATGTTGGGTATTTGTTTTTTTTTAAAATGAACATTCTTTGTATATCTTTCCAAATGCTAATTGACCTTGACATTGCATCCCAAGGTCATGAAACTCGAAGTTTCAAGGTTTTGGCCACACATATTCTCATTTCATACTATTTTCTGGGGAACGACATTGGATATGCCAGGAATAACCTTCTGGTGACATTACGTTAGCAGCCAACAACCATACGGATGTTTGACCTTGAACTCTGAATGTCAAAAGATAATCACAAAAGTCATTATTTATCCATAAGATCAAATATTGCTACAAGATTAATAATCTTGTTTTATGGGTTTTTTTTTTTCGTTTATCACATGTACATACTTTAAATATACTCTGGTGTATAAGAATACTGAACAGTGGCACTGTTCTGACCAGCATTTGTTGTTAATAGCCTTACGGAAAGATCAAAAACAGAATCGAATGCTTCAAAAGCTGCCATTTGCTCAACCCAAATCCAATAGTGACCTTAACAGAAACTTTAACCTTAGTCCTACCAGCTATATGTTGTGATTGTCCACTAGCTTAAGGTCAGCGAGCACACCTGACCCCAAAAATAATTCCGAATACAAAATGGCTATTTTGTAAACATATTACTGTTGAATATATACCCCTTCTTCGGTATAAATATTGGACCACATTTCCAGGCGTTTTTCTGAGATAAATGGGATCAAAGTTACCTCCCCCCTGAATAATGGTCCGAATTCCCATTCCCCCCTTTAAGACCATATAAAAAACCAATAGTACATTGTTTTTGTAAAAAAGAGAGTTTGGATTATAAGTCTTTGATGTTTTAAAGGTATTTATAAAAAAAAAATACATCCACTTCTGTCAATTATTTTTGCTAATATTCCCAATTATGTTCACATTTAGGTTAGATTTGTTATCAATTTTTGCCCCCTGGAGGGACATAAAAAGTGAAATTCAGAAAAACTTCCGAATTCAAAATTTCATTTTTTTACTTAAATATATACTTTTATACGATATATTCAAAATGTAAAAAAATCAGTATAGCAAACCAGGCTTTTAAGAGACCTACAAGCATTCAAAGTTGACAACATTGCCCTCCTCCCCTCAAAAGATTTTGCCGTCACTAGAACAAAAACCGGAAGTGATGTCACCGGCTGTGCTTGTAGCACAAATACCAAACTAAAATAGTCATATGACTGTTCAC